>JASDQU010207944.1:16602-38366 GCA_032191745.1 Picea mariana | reverse complement strand
TAGCTTGATTTTATATTTTTTTTTTATATTTTTATAATATGTTTCATGGGTTACGTATTATTTTCTTTTCTTTTTATTTGTTTTGATTTTATATATATTGTTTTATTTTATATGTTTTTTATTTTTAATATATTTTATTGCTTTTTGTTTTTTATTGTTTTTTAAATGTTTTTTAAATATTTTGAGTTTATTTAATTTTTTATAATTGTTTTTATATATGTTTTTTTATTTTTTATTTTGTTTTTAAATTTAATTGTTTTATTTAAATTCATAACTAACTTAGTTGCTAACCTAGTTACTAACCTAGTTACTAACTAATTTATTAATTGTCAAATAGTCATTAATCAATTTTATCCTAGATTAACCTTATTGCTTTATCCTAACTCTGTTTGTGCATGGATGGAAGGCGGGATAATAGAGGCTGACAAAGGACAAGGGGAAGAGGATGCAGCGGATGAAGGATGCAGCCAAGTGATGGGGAAATGAGCGACAAGAATGGAGGGAGGAAAACAGAATCACCTGAGCAATACTTAGTCACCGGGAGAGATGCCAAATCAACAGTCGAAGAATCGACTCGCCTATAATTATAGGACCCCTAACAAGTCTCATATTCTAATTGTTGTATTTTAAAGATGTCATTACGAGACTCTTTGGACTTGCAGTAGTCTTGCTACTTCTTAAGAAAGATGTATTTCATGGCTTCCCAAGACCTAATACTAGATTCTCCCAACCCCACAAACCATCTTAGTGCAGAGTCTTTGAGGGTGGAAGGAAAGAGTTTTAGTTTCTGGGTATCTTGTACGTAGTTGTAGCTCCTGCACAAGATTGTCAAATTCAAATAGGAAGGTGTTTGGATCTTCACTATTTTTACCATAAAAGGTAGGCAATGCTAAGAGAGGAATATTATTCATGTTGACATTTGGAGTGGTGTCCAAAATTGGAAACCCGAAGGTAGTTTCAGTTTAGTTTCCAATTTCTTCTTCCTCCCTATGTCTTACATTGTTATGGTCCTCCCGATCATCCATATTGGCTTGGTTTCCAAAAAGAGAGTACCAAGGTGGTTTTATCTTTGAAGAGAACAAGGTTTCCCTTTGATGAAAAGGTCTTCCTACGGATTGGATGTCTGGGACTCTACTCGAGCCGGTTGAGACTAATGGTGCCAAAGTTTCTATGTTAGTTTGAGAGATAACTACATTGGCTAAAATACCAAACAAAAGATTCACCTGTTCAGGGTCTATGATGCCTTCAAAGTTAGGATCTCCTAGTGGTGGTGTAAAATCAAATGTTGTATTGTTTGGTTCTGTGGAAGGCTTGAGTGGTCTTGCCTCCTATCCCAATATGATTGGTGCTTCAATTTCTTGTTCTATAGTGCTCCCTGTGTTAGTCTCTTCAGAGACTATTTTAGCTCTTTTAGTTTAGCTAGCTCCTGTATTTCAGTATCGGTCTGTGGATTTTATAAGTGAAACGTCCCTTCCCCCAAAATGATCGGAAGGAACCTTGGTTGAAAGGTCTGATTTAGATTTAATGTATCTACCTTTTGGATCTCCAGGTCTATTCATGAAAGAAAATAAAAAGAAAAAGAAAAACTACCATTGGGTTTGGGGGATCCTGCAATAGCAGATGCATAGATTCTTACCTCTCATCTTAAAGTTCCTCGGCCACCAATCTAATGCTAAGGTCTAGGAATGATCTATTTCCTAACTATTTCATACCTTGAGACAACTCCCCGACAACAGTGCCAAAAAATGATGGGTGTTCTATATGCACTAAAAACACTCAATTAAATTTTCAACCCGGGGTAAGTAAACTTAGAGTTGTAGAAAAATATATGCCAAGGTAGAAGGGATGGTAGTAGTATAGTCTAACTAAGGAAGTGGCTATCTAAGGGTTAATCTATTCAAGAAAACGTATCTAATGAGCAAACCCTACTAATCAACTTAAAACTATTTAACCTAAGTACTTTTGGATCAAGGATCGAGGGATGGTTCTAGAAAAACAAGTGAAAACCCTATTTAAAGAAAAGTAGTTCATAATGTTAGCAAAATATTGGTTTATGCCTCAACATTGCATAAATCCTTCATTATCATTTTGGAAAATGAATACAATTGTTATGGGATATTTTATTTATTTTCGGGAAAATTGAAATTATATTGGGTTATGCCCAATCTCCAAGTTCAAGCATCAAAAGCACTCATGGATTTGCGGTACCTAATCACATGCAGAAACATAGGCGGGCGCTACTTAAATTCTGGTAGAAAACGAATTGTGCAAAGTTATTTTACCAGTTTTGAGTCACTAACTTAAAACTTAGATTTTGAACAATTGAGAAGGTATTTTGAAAACTGGAGATTGGTTTTTTTCATAACATTCCAAGAAACAAAAACCTCTCTCATTTTTTCAAAATGTGTTATGATTTGAGAGATATTAGACATAGAAGTGGTGCTACCGAATCTGCATAGCGACGCTACCTAATTTCCTGTAACAGTCAGGGTTTTGGTATTTGCCTTGTTGGGAGGTTTCCACCTGTCAAGGAGGATTCGAATGGCTTCTAAAGGATAAGTTAGATGTCAAGGGACACATGCACCTAATATTTATCTCCATCAAAGGCCTCATGCATGAGGTGGAAACAATTTATTAATGACTTCCAACAAATTCTTGAAAATTAGCAGTTTCTTGGATTTTTCTCTCTTTGATTGTTTCCACCTATATCCAAGGATTAGAATTTAATGGAGGATATGGGATTAGACCTCCTAAGGTTATTTGGATTATATTCTCTATTTAAGGAAGGAGATCTCTATTGGAGAAGGGGATTCATGAGCCAAGAGAGGCTAGAGAGAGATGTAGCAGGCAATTTTCCTGTGTGTGTTCATTTGTAAGCCTGTGGGCATTTTAGGATTGTAAGCATTACTGCTATTGGAGACTCATGAGAGCTGTGATTTTAGATTGTAAATATTTTGTTTATATTTCTTCTGATATGAATATATTGCATATTTGAGGATCAAAGGCTGTCAATGATTTATGGATCCCTAAGCAACAGAGGATCTGTTGTATTTTGCCCATCAATCATTTTTTATATTCAAGTATTTGTTGATTCATTAAATTGAGAGGATCTCTGTTTAGTGAACATTCTATATTAAGTTTTCCTTCTTCATTCTTCCACCTATCAGCATATAATCTTGTTTTCTATTGAGCAGATTTTGTGCCTTCAATGAGTAGGATGTTTGTAACTCCATTGCCCATTAGTGTAGCCTATTGATCTACAGTTTGTAGCTCTCTCTCTTTCTTTATCCATCTTGTTGATCCACCTATTCAAAACTAAAATTATCTTTTACATTTTGATGGGTGTTGAACTTACACTTTAGCAGTCAAAGTGTGACTTTCAATGCTAACATAATTGGCGTCGTTGTTGGGGATGGATTTGAGCAGATTGAAAAGCTCCCTGGGAAGAACGACATTGTACAGTTCCAACTTTAGATGGTGACTGAAGTTGGACACCTTCAAGACTTCACATTCACCATGGCAACTCCATTGTTCAAAATCTGTCGGTGACTGTTGAGTCTCCATTTTGACACTTCTAATACCCTCTATTACCCCCTATCTGAGTCTATTTTACCTATGCCATGTGTATCTAATTGACTGTTTCCTCCACAAATACACTTAATGACCCTCTTCATGTGCATAGAGAGGTAACTTATGGTTAAGGCATGTTTTGTTTGATTTTATTGAGTTAATTTAATTAAAATAGTTGATTTTTCATGATCCTAATCATTTTATCTTAATAATCATTGATATGGTACCAACAAAACCGCATAACATTGATCCAGTACCAACAAAATTGCATAATATTGATCTGGTACTGCCCTGTGCTATTCCAGTACCAGCCTGTGTTATTCTGGTACCAACGTGTGTTATTCTGGTACCAGTGTGACTGTGCTATTCCGGTACCAAACAACTGCACCTATTCCGGTACCAGTGCGACTGTGTTATTCTAGTACCAAACGACTATGTGTATTCTGGTACCAATTGTTATTTCTAGAATTCACTTGTTGAACGTGTTTGTTGAAGGAGATTCCAAGAAATTGATTGGATTGAAGTTTCCAAAGTAGTTTTCAAGATCATGATCGACTTCATCACTCATGCACTTTGTTTCATGAGGACGAAGTCCATCCCTAAAGATTCGACATGAATTTCCAATTATAATATTTCAAAAACAGATTGATGCTTATCCTTAGATATTGATCATAACAATTTACCTTCTTTAAAAAGGAATGTTGTATAGGCGATAGAGTACATGTGTATTGATGTAATCAAGTAGTAGCATACACAGGAGATATCTATGGATGTAATGAACATAATTATTCATATTTCCATAATATACAAGATTATGAACTATTGATTCGATTTTACAAGTTGAAGGAATAGAAATGAGTTGTTGTGCAATTTCTGGGTATGATTAGAACACTTTAGTCTGTTATCTTCTTAGAGATTCCATGTTGGAATTGGGAAGGGCCCACCATTCTGATATGGTAAGATTAATGTAAAATATAGCTCAGCTTTATATTCCTGTACATGTATGTTTTATTCCAGTACTCAATTGTGTGTGTCATGTACCTTGTATTTTGATTTCTTGTTTTAAACTATGAATTCATAAAGTATACCTATTGTGTTTGATCTGTATAATTGTTATATATTTTGAGTAAATTGTGAATGGGATTGTATTAGTGTAAGTTTGATAAGTATGGTGCACCATATCTTTAGTAGTTTTACTTAGTTTCATAAACAGTAATTTGTGTTGAGATAGTTGTAAAGATTTATAAAATTTTACATTTCTGAAACTGTGTTCTTTATAGCGATTTTCATAATTTATTTTGAAATTTCAAGTGTGTTAATACAGGAATAGTTAAGATCCCATCATTCACCCTACATGGACTATTAAATGGAGAATCTTAATAAACCTTGTGTTTCATGTGCAAGGACAAATAGTTTCTTCTAGAATTGATTAAGTTATGAGTGATTTCCTTTTGAATATTGTGTGCAGAAAAATGATTATAGTTTACTGTTGAAATTAGTTGCTACAGGAGACAAGATCTAAGTTCATCTCTTCATTTCATGAGCCTCTAATGAGCATATTTTTCACCTATAAAAGAACCTTTTGATTCATTGTTTGCTTGAGAAGTTTTTTTATCAGTTTTCTCTTCTAAGTTTGGAGTTGTATTGTTGAAGTGTGCCCAGATTTGATTGCTAGTTGTTGTTAAGAATAGAAGCTACAGATAAATAATTCAAAGTCCATATTTACACTTCATGAGCTTGTAAATGGGCAAGGCATTATCTGAGCAAAATATTTTGAGTGCATGATTGCATGTTTTGCTTTCTAATTTATGAATTGTGTGAAGAGTGTTATCTTTGAAATGTGAAAATAGAGTATTGGTTTTTACATGGTTTTCTTAATTGAACTATACTTATCAGATAGAGGAACTTATCTGTTATCGGCACATATAGTGCATAAACTCTACTAATTACAAATCCCGGTTGATAATTTATGTTTGGTAATATATTATGCAAATAATTGCACCAACATTTTGGCACCGTTGTCAGGGAGTTGTAAACGGTAATAGGTAGTATTTGAATTAGATTGTTTTAATGGTTTTGGATTGGTTTTATGGATGACCTAAGGGCAGAGAGAAAATAGTAATATGTGCAGGAAGATCCCACACATCCACTTTGGTGGGGTTTCTCCAAATTAGGTTGTCCTCTTCTTTTAATGTAAATTTGTTTTTCCTTCTTTTATGAAAATTTAGTTTTATTTATGATGAGCTAACTTGTGAAAACTGATAACCTGGTGATAGCAGGATCCCAGTAATGTAAGGAGTTCAAGCTTGGTGTATTTTGTTTTTTCAAACAGTTTTAAAATTCATATCTTTAAATGATAAATCATGTTTGGGGTGCTATAAAAACCCCCCGAGTACTAATCTGTGTTGCGAAACAGGTATCATCAACCAACTATAGTAATTCAAGGATGATCAAGAGCTTGAAGAATGTTCCTCCAAGAAATTTCTCACATTCTAACAATAGCTAGGATATCCGCCTCTCAGGAAGAGCACATCTTCACAACAGTCAAGAATCTAGTTTTCTCTCCACAGGAAGATTTAGAATTCTCGTCGGATTCCTCTTGTCAATTTGTTGAGGAGAATAAAGAATCATGGATATTATTCAATGGAGAGAAACCAGTGGAACCTGATATTGAGGAGTCCCTAGCATGCCTCTCAGCAAATCATGTATGTACTCCAAATACCAATCATTTTGAAGAGGATAATCTGCATTGCATGGTAGAGGAGGGCATTTAGTGTGACCTAAACAAAGAAGAGAAACAAGAATATCTTGACCCTATTGAAATATGGTTTCAATTAGTTATTAGGCCACACCACTCTCTTATTTTTCATTATTTCTTGATCTCATCATCATTGCAGTTGGTCCTTCATACACCGATATGCATTAAAATTTATCTTTTAAACCTGAGTATGGATATATTTCTAACCCTGTTATACACATGGCTTCACTGGAAGTATTCCTATACTTGAAGGACATTTTCTTTTGTTCAAATAGAATAGGATAGGTAAATAAATAAATAAATGTTGCACATAAGTACATGTTATAACCCTAATTTGCACCATACATGCTTACCTAGCATCAGACCATCTCAGATTCCTTCTTTGACAAAACACTACTGAACAACTCTTCTAAAATCTCCATTTTTTAAAGTCCACACTAGCTAACCCACTACAGCCCGCGTGGATCTACAGTGTCCATGCTAGCTAGCCCACTATAGCC
Source organism: Picea mariana (assembly GCA_032191745.1). NCBI lineage: Eukaryota > Viridiplantae > Streptophyta > Pinopsida > Pinales > Pinaceae > Picea > Picea mariana. The sequence continues at coordinate 31,538 of JASDQU010207944.1, read as the reverse complement.
TGCGTGGACCTTCAGAAGCATGAAAAAAGGAAAGTTGTCGATGAAACACACAGCTTTGGGTGAGTTAACTGAATCTTCTGGCCATGCATGGCCGAGGGTTCACCCAAATACCTAGCTTCTTCTAGCCTATAAAAGAAGGGTTAGGGGTCCTATTTGGAAGAGGAGAATAAGAGTAAAGAAACTCTACCCAATTGCACATTCCCATTGTCCCAACCCTTTAGCCATCCTTGTGCAAAGAGAGATACAAAGAAAATAAGTTGGAGGACATTTGAAGAGGAGCCCAGGATTAGGTTCGTGAAGTAGTGGTCGGTCTCGACATTGTAAGTTGATTCATTAAAGTTAATAATAAAGAAATGCTTTCCCCGTCCCACTATATGAGTTCTTCATAGTTTAGTGAATATATGTTTGAATCTCTAACCCATTAATCTGTAGAACAAATGCATGTAGAGTTTGTGGCTTGTTTTGTACGCAGTTCAGTCTTGAGAGCATAGCTGCTAGCAAGTGATCAAGCGTGAAGAAGGATCGACATCGAACATCTGAAACAAGGTATGTTCATTTAACCATGTATTTACTTAAAATAAATGGGGATTAGGTCTGGGACGATGGTAGAAAGTAGGATTCTTTCGGTCTTATCTACATGCATAATATAACCCTAAATGATAGTCCATAGGGGGATTTCCCGCCACAACAGAATTGGTGACCATACTGGGGAAGTCTCTAGGGTTCCTAGGAATATTTTTGGGTATTTTTAAAATACTGGTTTTCTTTCCTATTTTTTGAAGTTTCTGCAAAGTCTGAGCTAACAGGGATTCTAGTCTTCCATACCAGTCATCTCTGTTCTTTGCTTGACTATGTTTTTTCGAAACCCACAGAGGTACATGCAGCCTGCATCAGGTCTGTACGTGTGTACCTGTGCCCTATTTTCTTACAGCCCACGTGTACACGCTAGCTGAAGAAGTAATAGTAGCGTGTATGATTCCAGAAATTTTTTGAGGCAGTCATCCTCTTCCCTGTCAGAATCAGTCATTCTCATGGGTTTTCTAGAACTCTTTCTCATCTTGGTTGTTTGCAGTCTATAGCTTAGGGTTCATCTTAGATTGGTTTGTTTTACAAATTTTTTCCTTACATTGTTTTCTTTTTTCTGTTAAAGAAAGTGTCTAAGCCTTCAAGAGATCCTTGTTCTCAGTATCAGTGGTCTCTTCCTGGTTTGGATTGTTTGTTTTTATTTTTTTTTTAAGTTTTAGAGATACATGCGGCCTATATAAGGCCAGCACACGTGTACACGCCCTCTGGCTCTACATAGCTTGCATGCACATGCTTGTTGTTGAATTCTCAGTAGTGTGCTTGTGAAGGATAGTTTTTGTTGAGGGTGAGGCAGTCATATTTTCCCTTCACAAGAGCTATACCTCTCAGGCTTTTGAATCTCTGTCCTAGAAGTCAGTAGCCTAGGTTTGATCTCAGCCATTGCTTTCTTTTTTCATTTAAAAGTTTTTCATAAAAATTTTCTTTAGGGTTTTTAGACAAGTGTGAGAGTCATTTTTTAAGTTGCTAGTGTGTGATTTATTGAAGTGATTCTTTGCGATATGCAATTAGGCCAGAACATTTTCTTGGTTTTTGACTTGTTGATATTTTTCCTTTTTGCTTTGTGAGCATTCAAATAAAATAAAAAAATGTTTCATTTCTTTGTTTGGTTGAAAAGTGTTGTTTTGCATTAGTAAACAGGGAAAAGTATTTTCTTTCATAAGTTCTTGACAATTTTCTTAGATCATAAGTAGCTCGTAGTCAAGTGAAATCCTTCTTTAAGCTTGCTGATTCAAAAGATCTTAGAAAAGTTTTAAAATATATATATTTTTGAAAGGTTGTTGAAAATTTGCGTTAAGTGAAGTTTTTTGTTTCCAGCTTTCTGTTCATTTTTACTTTCGTTTTTCAAACATCACTAGTTTCACTTTCATACCCTTTGACATAAGACAAGCCATAAAATTAACACTAAATCTAAAATTTATTAGACTTTTATGTTTGTAGGGTTAACCAACTAGTTCAGGATTAGGGCCTTGGATTAGGTTGGAAAGGAAACTCTTCAAGGCCATTAAAATCAAACATTGAAGTTTGAGTTAGGGAGTGTCCAAGTCCAGTATCGTGAAAGTTATCTAGGACCCATAAACACGAGGTCGTGTGCAGAAAGGTAGTGGAGATAACCCCTCCAAAGCTGGACCAATCATAGTGGAGAACACATATAGAGGGATTGTCTTGGGATTCCGTCGATTGCATTTTCCACGGAACTTTGTGGGTCTCGAATCTGTTTGAGGTCCTCAGTTGCCTTTCAGACCATTTGCTCTCAATACCCTTGATAGGTTTTGGGCTCGATACCCTGCTCATTGTGGTGTACCCGACTTTCGATTGTACCCGCCTGGTGACTGTTCACGTGATGGCAACCTAGTTGCCTATCTTTTTTAGGAACATACACAGGTGACTACAGGGGTATACCACGGTACCTAGGACAGACATCGGGCCATGCTTTGTAGAGTATACCCAGAGGGTGCTTCCATTTTTGAGTTTCACTTGCACCGGTAAGTTGCTCTAGTGTTGGTTGTTGTAACTGTTCTTCCAATTAATTTAGTGTTTGCCTGTATTATCTTATAGGGACTTTTTTAGTGTGTGTTGTTTTTAAACAATTAGACTACCCTAGAGTGTCTTTGATCTTCTCACACAGTGGAGGATTAGGAGCTCCACCAGTCACAAAGGCTTCTTGGCCTACCACTGGTTACACTGGAGCCACCCCTGCCACCACTAAGGTGAAAACTAGACCAACAAGGGTCTTTTGAAGAAACCGGGTCACAAGAAATTGTGCCCGACCAACATCCGGAGGAATCAACTATCTTAGAATTTGAAGTGCAATCTCTTGGTCCACCTAAAACCTCCATCACTGATATTTCGACACCCATCATCATACCGATTCACCCTTACGAGTGCCATACAGTGCCACAGGCAGCAATGGAAACAAATGTTGTTACTCCTTCTGGGAATTCTTCAATTCCCACTACGGTTGTCACCACAGGAGAGTTTCCACCTCCTAACCCATTGTCACCAGTCCACGCCACCATGGTCTCGACCATCTCTACATCGCCCAGTGGTCTGATCCTGTCTCTGGTAGCAGCCATAACCCCTTTCACACCAAGTGTGATAGGCCCTTTGTTCTCATACGGGATGCCTAGTTCAGGTGCAAGTCCTGTACTTTCCTACTCCACTTCACAGACTTCAGGTCTAGGGGCAGGGAGCTCTAATGCTCCTCTGCAAGGACACATGGGGGGCACTCCTACTCCTTTTAACTCTTTCCCTTATGGGGGAGTTCATATACCTCCTTCGTCCCCTTCACTCGGTGGTATGCATCAGTAATCTGTTGGGCCACCTGCACACCATAGTTTATTTGGAGCGGGGATTCAAGGACCACCTTCGCATAATATGCCGGTAGGTTTGACACCATTTTATTTTTTTGGTGTGTTTGGTAACAATGCCTTCTCATCAACTACTTTCCCAACTGGGGGCAACCCTGGTTTCAGACAACCTATTCCTATGCAGGGTACTATTCCTGCACAGGGGGCACACACAGAAATTTCTTTCGCATCAGGGCCTTGGAATTCTTGGCAGGGATCCATTCCCTTAGCAAGAATGTTGATCTGGGGTAATTCTTTTCATAATCAATGGAACCTCGGACAAAGAACTATGCCTATCCCCACGGGACCGACATGGGGAATTCCTACCCAAAGTCCTTCGAATGTAATGCATGCCCAACCATCTATGTCCTATTTTGAAAATCAATCGATGATGTCTCCTCACATGCAAAATCCATACACTAGAGATGGCCATGGTTTTTACCATAATATGGGCCAGCATCCAAACTTTTCCTGGCAACCTGATGTTAGTCAAACTCCAGGCCCCTTTTCCCCCGGTTATCACCAACAACCCAAACTTCCTTTCCTGGAAACCTTACATTTTTCAGACTTGACACAGTTGTTGAATGACCCTATCTGTCATGATCCGCATTGGCCTCCTATGCCGATGAAGTTGCCTTCTAACATCCCAAAGTTTGAAGCCAAGCCTAACGATGATCCAGGAGATCATGTGACTACCTTCCATCTTTGGTGCTCATCTAACTCGTTGAAACATGACTCCATAAAGTTGCGATTGTTTCAACATACTCTCATTGGGACTGCTGTGAAATGGCACATTGAACTCCATCGCTCGAGATACTCTTCCTTTGGCGAAATGGCGATGGATTTTCTAAACCATTTCTAGTTACCTGTGAGATACGATGTTGGCACCGAATTGCTGGCCAATTTCTCACAAACAAAAGTGGACCATATCTCTGATTACATCCGAGAATGGAGACATTGAAAGAGTTTAATTAAGGTACCAGTCCCACCATCATTCCTTTTTGAGTGGTTCCTTAAGTATTTGGTCCCACAGTTGTCCAAAGATGTCGCGACGTCGAGAGTATTTTTCGAACAAGACACCATCATGGGAGCTCAACAACTTGAGCTAATCTATTCTCAGTCTGGTTTATTATACGAGATCTTGCTAGATGCGCCATGCTCAATAATTGATAACACCAAATAGAGAGTTGGACCACATGCCGATGGTATTGTTGGTTCAGCACAAACAAAGCCCACTGAGAAATTGACGAAGCAGTTGCAGCAGTTGTCTATACAACACACAGCGGCCAACCAAACTACTGCTTTGGCAGATCCCCCTACCAAAACGTTGGATGTACACATAGTGCAATCAACTAATCCAAAGGCCACCCAGCAGCCTGAAGGAAAGAAAAAAAAATGAAAGAAGGGTAAGGGGGATAAAAAACCTATCGATAATGCTGGCAGGGACAACACTGAGAAACAGAAGGTGAGGTATCCATGCAACTTATGCGTGGAAGAACACCCGATCCATCTATGTCCTCAGCTTGCAAAATCCCAAAAGTTTGTGACGCAACAATAGCCCGCTGTGTTAACCAATCCATTTCAACATGGGCAAAATCTAACTCAAGCCTTTGCAAGCACGGAAGGGGGTATCCAAGGACCCTCTCCGGCTTCGAACAACCCTGCAACCATGAATGTATATATGGTGAAGGGTGATGCTTTTATATCGACTAGAGCACATGACTATAGTAAACAAAGCACTTCTGAGAAGGGCAAAGAAGCTGAAATCCCATCTCTTCCTCTATAGATTGAGAAGATGTTGGGTGAAACAATGACACACATCCCTAGAGGCGCGTTCAAAAAAGCTTCTCACAACCCAAATGCAAGGGCCACCTAGAACTATTCTGTGGTGGAAGATTTATCACAAACCCCTTGTGTGATGTCCGCTTTGGAGGTCCTCCAAAGCTGCCCTTCCCAGAGGAAAGCCTTGTTAAACACTTTAGGATCTACCAAGACTTGTAATCCGGGTACAATCATGCTGGATACAACCGACCTAAAACCTCATCTGCCTTACCACGTAGCATTTCAAATAGTAGTGGCTTATCCCATGAAAACTTTTACTTGGAATATCTTCTGCACGGTGGTTGATGAGGGAGCCTCGACATGCGTTATGTCGTTGGCATGTTAGAAGGCCGTTGGCCAACCCGATTTGTCTCCATCACCTACTCTCCTCACTACTTTCGATGGTCATTCATTCTGACCACATGGCATCATTCCCTCTTTCCCCATCCAGTTAGGAGGGAAGACCGTGTGTGTTGAGGTAGAGGTAGTCGATGCACCCCTCGACTATAACCTCTTGTTAGGAAGGAGTTGGACTTATGCCATGCAAGCTGTGGTTGATACATTTTTTTGGGTCTTGTTGTTCCCACATGAGGGTCGGATAGTAACCATCGATCAATTGTCTTTCTCCAAACCCGACCCTTCATTGGGGGAATCCACGGTCCCGATGATTGATAATCCTCAACCAGGTGTAGTCAACATAGGGGTTGTCTTGTGCCCATCTTTTATGGGTACCTTCGATTACCTGCCCCCTCAAGGAGATATCAAGTTTATATCCAATCACCATAAGGTTGAGATTTTTCAAGTTTCATTGTTCTGCACGACTTACTTCAGTGATCCATGGATACTTCCTTCCCCATCGATCACGATGGATGGGACAGGGCACCCGGGCATGTCCATGCCCTTGTCCGTAGCTGAAGTAGCATACTCTTTAGACCAACAAACTTCATCCAACACTGATCCAACTCCTACACAAGAGTTTGATCCACTTTTAGAGCCTATTTACGCTCAAGGTTATTTTGCTAACACCGATTCATTAGACTTAGTCTTGCCCTCTAACGAAGTAGTAATTGAAGCAATGACTAGTTCGAACAAACCCTGGGACGATCTTCATCACAGATCATACTTCCTTCTAAAGTTAAGTAGAATCGAGACCAGAGAATTCACCTTGACTATGACTGGAGATAGGTCTTGTCCTATTAATCCCTTAGCTACACACAATATCTATGTTGAGGGTAATATGGAAACCATTGTTGAAATGATACCTACAATATCTCAAGAACCCCTGGCGTCATAGACAATGTTTTTGTCGGAGCATATTTCTCCCCTAAAGAGATGTCAGGCATCGACCCACAAATAGTCGATCATGAGCTAACTTTGTTGCTTTTCAAGCTCGCTTTGAGATCTGAAAGCAACATCCGGTGAGACTTCATTTGTTCTTTTCGATCTCATCCAAATTAACTGAGAAAAGTAACCTCTACGGGTCTTCTTTTAAGCCCTTTTCAAACCCTCTAAACATGAAAATATTACCAAACAATCTTGTGGCCTTTCATGCTCGTCAAACTGAAATTTGAAGTCACGTCTGTCCAGCAGTAGTTTACCCCTTTTTCGGTACGGATGGTCAACTGTATGAACAAAGGTATACTCTATGGAACTTTAGTTCTTTAGAAGAGTACTCTCAGGTATAATTTTACCCCTTTTTCGGGCCTGAGGGACTAAATTTACGAAAAAGGGACCCCCACAGAGTCCATAGTTAAGCTCTTTTCAGACTCCCTAAAATTGAAAAGATCGTCGAGTGACCTTATTCTTTCACACTCATTAAACTGGTCCAGAAGAACATTCCTGACGGAGTCCATAGTTAAGCTTTTTTCAGACTCTTTAAAAATGAAAAAATGGCTGAGTGATCTTGTCTTTCCCACACTCGTTAAAATGGTTTTGAATAGACGTCTTGTCAGTGCTAGTTTACCCCTTTTTCGAACCGACTATACTATCTTCAAAAAAGGTACCCCAATGGAGTCTCCTTTTATGTTTTTTCAGATTCTCTAAATATGAAAAACCTTTGAGCTTACCTTCTCTGGGCTCGTTAAACTTACATCGAAGGACGTTAACATTGTGTGTTTTGTTAAATGTGTTTGCATACTTTATACGCCAGCCTTGTAGCACTTTGCTTCTGCGTCTTAACACCCTTGGCCCCCGGAGGATTTTTCCCGAGTATCATTATTCTAAACATCAGTCTTGTCCTTGCACCTTGAACTTGTATGTTTGTAACACTCGTTCCTCCATTGTAACATAAAATTCCTTTATTATTTTTTTCGAAAATTATTGAAAAAGACAAAAAAATCAAATATACCCCAAAAAGAGGAAGGGAAAAGTATTTTCTTTATTGGCAGCTCAATGATTTGCCCTTGGATAAAGCACATCTATCCATTTTTTTTTCAAACTATGGGATGTAATATGACCTTAGGAAGTTGTTCTCTCTACATAGAGTTGGGTCCTCCTCCGTTTGGTTATTCTTCCAAACATATGGAGAGTTTGTGTTGCCTCCTGCTTTGAAACTTATGACTAATGCCATGTTGCCTAAGTCTCATCATTTGTTGTTTTGTTGTCCAAGGGAAGTTTCTACCAAGATTGAGTCAGCCCCTCTGCAATTTGTCTCTTGCCCTCATACCCGACCATCCTGAACGTCCAATCAAGTCTTTGTTCGAAATCAATGAATCCTTCAGTCTGATCATCAAGATTCTCTAGTCCATGACCGATGAGCCTTGAAATACCTCTGGGTAGTGAATTCATACACTCATATTACACTCCTACCCAAATTTTGAATATTTTGAAGTTGTTGCTGAAGCTCTGAAGACGTCAACTCCAGCCATCAGGCCTTATCAGCTTCTATGAAGATGGATACTCTACATGTATATCTTTTTTATTTCAAGATGTATCTCCATTGTGTATTGTTCGCAGCTACACTTTATATAGTGATATGACATGAATCTATAGTGTATTTGATTGGTAGCCATGCATTTATTCTATCCCGAGCATGAGTATGCCCGCCTCAGTGAGACATTTGTTATTTTACAGACAACGCCTCCTGGTTCCTAGTTCCTGGGCTCACTTGTTCAGCACATCTGTAAAGATTGGTAATGTATTTTGTCCATCAGATGCTCTTCTGACCTCACACATTAGGGGGCATCTGTTATAACCCTAATTTTCACCATACATGCTTACCTAGCATCAGGCCATATCAGATTCCTTCTTTTCCAAAACACGATTGAACAACTCTTCTAAAAACTCCATTTTTAAAAGTCCACACTAGCTGACCCACTACAGCCTGCGTGGATCTATAGTGTCCACGCTAGCTGGCCCACTATAGCCCACGTGGACCTTCAGAAGCACAAAAAAGGGAAAGTTGTCGACAGAACACACAGCTTTGGGTGAGTTAACTGAATCTTTTGGCCATGCATGGCCGAGGGTTCGCTCAAATACCTAGCTTCCTCTAGGCTATAAAAGAAGGGTTAGGAGTCCTATTTGGAAGAGGAGAATAAGAGTAAAGAAACTCTACCCAATCACACATTCCCATTGTCCCAACGCTTTATCCATACTTGTGCAAAGAGAGATACAAAGCAAAGAAGTTGGAGGACATTTGAAGAGGACCCCAGGATCAGGTTCATGGAGCAGTGGTCGGTCTCAACATTGTAAGTTGATTCATTAAAGTTAATAATAAAGAAATGATTTTCCCATCCCACTATATGAGTTCTTCATAGTTTAGTGAATATATGTTTGAATCTCTAACCCATTAATCTGTAGAACAAATGCATGTAGAGTTTGTGGCTTGTTTTGTACGCAGTTCATTCTTGGGAGGATAACTGCTAGCAAGCGATCAAGTGTGAAGAAGGATCAACATCCAACATCTGGAACAAGGTATGTTCGTTTAACCATGTATTTGCTTAAAAGAAATGGGGATTAGGTCTGGGACGATGCTAGAAAGTAGGATTCTTTCAGTCTTATCGTCATGCATAATATAACCCTAAATGCTAGTTCATAGGGGGATTTCCCACCACAATAGTACAATGCAACCTGTCTTTCATACTTTTCATAAATGGGAATGTCAAAAGCTAATAAAGCAATCAATTTAAGATCTTTTTTTCCTATAGTATATTTCTTTTTAAAAGTTATGATGACTTTTGTTTGGAATCTTACGAGAAGGGAATCTCTTCATCCTCCGAATGCCCACATAATACTAGAAGGGTTTCAAAAGTGGAGAAGGCATCCTTGTCAATGGAAGATAACACTCAAGGGAGTGCTTCATGACCTATTTCTTCACATTTATTCTTTTCCTTAAGTTGTTAAAAATGATGCATTCATGCTTTATCATTACCTATCTATTTTAAGACCACTATTTCACAAGGATTATCAATTCAGTGATCTTTTTAGTAGAAGTTGAAACTAAATGCTAATTCCAAACCATCTTATTCATAGCTAATAATTCAACTTTTGACATTTTCCCTAAATTTTCTGTTTGTAAGTATGAATAAAAATCTAGTTTTAATTAGTTCTATTGGTTTGTTTTTAGCAGATGTTCACAACTCTCTGAGAAGCTTTGTTTAGCATCTCACATTGTTTGCATGAGGCCATGCAAAACCTTAGGCATCGGGAAGTGGTTGCTGAAACCTTCATATTCTTTTGTAACTTCCGTCGGCGAGGCCAAATCAACATGTTCAGTGCTGGGATTTGATGGTCATTTCTATGCTCATCCGGTACCAAAGGAGAAATTTTGCATTCATCTGGTACTGAACAACATTCTCGTGCTCATCCAGTACTAATGGTTGCTTGTGTGCTCATCTGGTACCAAAGGAGGAGGTATGCACTATTCTGGTACTGAACCACAACTTTGCGCTATTCTGGTACTGAAGCGGAACCCTACGTCCATCTGGTACTGGTAATGAGGTGTTGGTAGTCCTTATCCTATACTCAAATGTTTTTTTGCTCGATTTAAATGCTTCAAGTAATAGGATGTATAAACTCAACATTTTTCATTTTACTAAAATAAATTAGACTAATTATGCAGTAAACATATGGTTACTCTCAATTATTGCACACTCCCTACCACAAAATTTTGCAAGCCCTCATATACATCTCCTCGTATATTATCATTGAATTCCTTTGTGAAGTAGTTGTCACCAGGAATGAGCAAAAATCATCCATCATGTCACTTTTTTTCTTCCCCTGCTCTGTTCTAGTACTATCTGTTCTAGTACTGCAGAAACCTACTCCATTACTTATCTGGTACTGATGCCAAAGTGATATGATCTTTGTCATGTGCTTAACATTGTTTTCACTTTAGGTAATTGGAGGTATGGGCTAATATTTTCATGTTCGTTTTATCAAGGATCACTTAAATCTTGTGTTGAATTGTTTTTACTCTCATGTACATCTTCCTCCTACATTTCTACACTCAACCGTAAATGAATCATCCTTGCTATCCTTTAAGAAGATATTTTCACATTTAGCTCTATATGATAATGGGTGCACTTGTCTTATTACCTCATCATTTTGAAGAAGTGATTTCTAATTGAAATATCCATTGAAAAGTGGTGACACCATTATGTCTAATACTAACCTAGTTGATTCAAACAAGTTTTTATCCAAGTTTATCTTTACAAGTTTTTCTTGGGAGGTATTGCTAAAAACCTCACAAGGTGGACCACCCTTGCAAAACCGCATTGAACTTTCATGAGAACCCTAATATGATTAACTAGAGGGACCTCTTAGTCATTATCCAATATGTTCCATTATACATTGAATAGCTGAGATTTAAGTTGAAAGTGGATGATGTCAACCTTGGGATAATAGAAAACAATTAATTATGTGCCTAAGAACTCTAAAACACTCTCGTACCACATGCCTTCCTTATACTCTAAAACTGTCAATGAACATTATACATTATTCTAAATCTTTTGAGTAATATAATAAAGAGGAAGTATCAGGAAATACAAGTAAACCCACCAGGGTACTGAACAGGCCTGCTGGCAGTGGGACCATGCTTGTATGGTACTAAGGTAAACCCGTTGGGGTACCGAACAGGCCTGCTAGCAGCGGGGCTATGCCAGGTAAAGGGAGTTGAAAAACATAAAGTGTCACACTTAAAACTGAAAAAAAAAAACCTTGGGTCTCATTCTAAAGCAATCATTATCGAATCAAGACTAGGATATGACCTTTATATCTCTTAGATGATGTTCCTGAGAACCTTCAAGTATCCACTTTAGAGTTCTATCTTTTAAAATAAATAGGTTTGCATGAGAAGTGGGACCCTTAGTATATGTAAGTCACCTTACCTAAGAAAGAAGAGCTTCATCTCTAAAAACTTGGACAAAAAATGAGTTAATCATCTTGGGATGTATTCTCTTATGTGTTCCTCTCTTCAATTGATATCTAAAACTATGCTTATATCACTTTTGTTTTAAAGGTAATTTAGCCAGGGGGGCCTATTAGTCAAAATTCATTTTGAAAACTTTTGGCCACTATCCTATAATCATATTAGAGTTACATACAACCCTTTCTCTTAACTATGATTCGCAACAGAATGGATAAGGCTTAATGACAAATCACTAACATATCTAATCTATTACTCATAACTCCACTTTGTCACCATAACTACTTTGGAATGATTAAGAATGTGAAGAATAATTCAGGATGTTTATATTGTTTAATAGGAACTTAGGAGCTGAAGAAGGATGAAACTTCAAGGAATGCTTGATCGAGTGAAGAGTATCATCAATTGTGAAATTTTGAATATCATTGTTGCATGAGGACATGCAATGACTTAAGCATGGGGAAATGTCGAGTCTCCATTTTGACACTTCTAATGCCCTCTATTACCCCCTATCTGAGCCTATTTTACCTATGCCATGTGTATCTAATTGACTGTTTCTTCCACAAATACACTTAATGACCCTATTCATGTGCATAGAGAGGTAACTTATGGTTAAGGCATGTTTTGTTTGATTTTCTTGAGTTGATTTGATTAAAATAGTTGATTTTGCATGATCCTAATAATTTTATCTTAATAAGCATTGATATGGTACCAAAAAAACCACATAAGATTGATCTGGTACCAACAGAACTGTATAATATTGATCTGGTACTGCCCTGTGCTATTCTGGTACCAGCCTGTGTTATTCCGGTACCAACATGTGTTATTCTGGTACCATTGTGACTGTGCTATTCTAGTACCAAACAACTACGCCTATCCCGGTACTAGTGTGACTGTGTTATTTTGGTACCAAATGACTGTGTGTATTCCGGTACCAATTGTTATTTCCAGAATTCACTTGTTGAACATGTTTGTTGAAGGAGACTCCAAGAAATTGATTGGATCGAAGTTTCCAAAGTAGTTTTCAAGATCATGATCGACGTCATCACTCATGCACTTCGTGTTAGGAGGAGGAAGTCCATCCCTAAATATTCGACATGAATTTCCAATTATAATATTTCAAAAACAGATTGATGCTTATCCTTAGATATTGATCGTAACAATTTACCTTCTTTATAAAGGAATGTTGTATAGGCGATAGAGTACATGTGTATTGATGTAATGAAGCAGTATCATACACAAGAGATATGTATGGATGTAATGAACATAATTATTCATATTTCCATAATATACAAGATGATGAACTGCCGATTCAATTTTACAAGTTAAAGGAATACAAATGAGTTGTTGTGCAATTTCTGGGTATGATTAGAACACTTTAGTATGTTATCTTTTTAGAGATTCCATTCTGGAATCGGGAAGGGCCGACCATTATGATATGGTAAGATTAATGTAAATAATTGCTCAGCTTTATAGTCTTGTACATGTATGTTTTATTCTAGTACTCAATTGTGTGTGTCCTGTACCTTTTATTTTGATTTCTTGTTTTAAACTATGAATTCATAAAGTATACCTATTGTGTTTGATCTTTATAATTGTTAGATGTTAAGACCTAATATTGGCTCATTACCCCTTAATTGGGGCATATTATATTAGTAATTTTGATTTATTTATGTCGGTTTTAGGCCATTAGTTGTAATTATACCTCCTAGTCTCCTAAGGAGACATTTTCATTTTGAATCATCTTGTACTTGAACATTTAAGTGGGGTAAAAGGAGGTTTCCCCCTCAAAGAGGCTTATTATCTGAGATTATCTCTTTTTCAAGGCGTTGATTACTTTTTCTGAGGTTTTTCTATGCTATATTGATATTTTGTTCTTAACATATGGTATTAGAGCTCAAGGTCTTGGGGTTTCGCTGCTATATCTGAGACACCTTGGAATTTTCGCTATAACTTTTTTTATAAAATGTTTCATAAAGTATGGATTGGATGATATTTAGTAGACGGATGAAGGTACATTGGTTTCAAAATTCAGCTCTTGAGGCCTTACACTTTCGGAGATACATCCTGTACAAGATAGTGTTCTGGAATCATCCGTCATTGTGGAATTTTTTCCATAAAAACTTTTTTGTAATGTTTAAGACCCTGCACTCCAAAGGCTATTTACAAAAATTAGTAATGTATCTATGGTAAAACTTTCAGCTTCTGAGTCATATTAAATTGGTAGATACACCCTGTGTAAGATAGGGTATCCGACTAATCCTATTTATTAGTCTCAATAAGTTGTTCCAGGTAAAACAATCATAACTTCTTCTTAGAGTATCCAAATTGAGTGGGACTAGTTTCATTGGATCGTAGATAGTCTGTAGTATTTCTGGTGTGAGTTTCAGAATTTTATATGAATTATTTTGTGCGGGGCATGCTATACAAGTGAGATCTCTTGGAAAGGATAACAACCAACAAGTTGTGGGGAAGTTACCATAAATTCCACTTGGCACATCCAATTTTGATCAGACCTGTGGCATTGCAAAGTAGAAATATCAAAGAACTACATAAAATAAGTTTTCATACCCAGAAGGGCTGAAACTTGGGAGATACAATAGAAGAAATATTGTCTAGCAGAACCACCTCAAAATCAAGGTTCAAAAGTGATACTTGGCCAACATGCCACCAAAAAAGGGAACTTCTGCACCAAATAAGCCTCAAGAAAATCCTACTTGGACTCTTGATGAAGGTGAAGAAATGCGTAGGGACATAAATGAACCACAAAAGAAGATGGATTCAATGGAAGCTAAGTTGGATACTAAGATGGATTCAATGGAAGCTAAGTTGGATACTAATATGGATGGATTAAAAGGGAAGATCATGGAAGTATTGAAAATTTTTGTAACAGAGAAGACACCTGAAAGTGAAAATGCATCCCATGAAATTCATGATGAGGACTCAAGGAAGGTGAATCAAGAATGGAGAAACTCCAACTTTGGTTTGAAGACCAACCACATTCCTAAGGTTGATATGAGGAAGTTTGATAGCAAGGACCCATTCACATGGATACTTCAGATGGAGAAATTATTTGATCTCCATAATGTGCCACATACAAAAAAGGTACAAATTGCTTCTTTATATTTAGAACCTAATCATTTTGTATGGTATCGATGGCTTTGTTCTCGCAAATCACTCGTCACTTGGACAATTTTCACGGAAGAAATGATAGCACACTATGAGGATACAAGGAGCAATACCTTCTTTAGCCAATTGATAAATCTCAAGAAAAAGGGTTCAGTTACCGAGCACATTGAGAACTTCCAAATATTGAATAT
>JASDQU010207944.1:0-13795 GCA_032191745.1 Picea mariana | reverse complement strand
ATAAAATAAAATAAACTACTTGTGAAATACTACACGTACAGGAATTGGCATCGTGGGTCCTCGCATGAGGCCCACGTGCCCGGCCTCCGGCTCTCAATATCAAACACCTAAGTTGTTCCTTAATCCTAATGCTGCCTCACTTCCGCCTCTCGCCTCTTTGCTCTGCTCTTGGCGCTGGTGTTGGTAATGCCCGCCATCAACGTTGTTGAGCTTCTGGTAAGGGAGCTTGAGACCAATCTAGTTTTCAATTCAGGTTGTGGCTCAGCATTGTCTACAAAAGGCATAGTGGAAATGGGAGCAAGCATTATGGATGGTTTCAGAAATAATTGTGGAGCAGTTTCGGGCCTTTCTACTGTTAAAATCCTATTTCCCTTGCTGTAAATTTCATTTCCTTTGCAATATATTGCCAATCTTAAATTAATTCGCAGAAAAAAAATTTATTATTTTTTTTTTGCTCAAAATATTGAGAAAATTTTAATGTCTGGTTCTAAGAAATTGGTCTTGCACGCTGTTAGGAAACATCAACCAGGTCTTATTGCTTACAGCTTGTAAAATTTTGACAATAATAATTAGTTATTATTACATACGTAATAAGATTGTTTCGCTATGTTTAATTATGTGTTAAATAGTGGATGGTTGTGGGTTCCATTCCTTCATAATACACATGCGCTGGTTATGAGGTCGTGGGTTCTATTCCTCCATAATACACATGCGTTGGTCATTTTGTTGTTTCTGAGTGGGTTCGTGGGTTCGTTAATGCAGGGTTTGCAGAGGCGATGAGAGCGTGTTGTGGAACGGGAGTCTGTAATCTGGCAATGGCGGATTCTCCCCCTTGTGAGATCCTCCTCCATGAGACCATATGTTGGCACTTGGTCTCGACTGTGTTGTGCTGTGTTGTAGGTGATTGGTTCAGTGATTTGATTGAATATCGGGTCCGTGGGGTAATTGGCCCTTTATTGGTTATTGTGTCTGCCTACCGTCGATTCAGCCATTCAACCCTTCAGTCGCATTCTCCATCAATTTATTCTCTGAATGATTTGTCGATGTTGTTAGCCATTGGTCCAATCTCCATTGCTGGAAGTTAGATAGAAAGGAGTCATGGGTTCGAGCCGCAAGTCGGGTGAGATGAATACAACCAAGGGAGGCAAAGTTATGAACCCCACCGATGCATATTGGAAGGAGATTCACAAGAGAGAATTGAAACGAGTAACAATTTTATTCTTTCCTTCATTAATCTGTCAATTTTGTTTTAAAATCATCACATCGAATGCTCGGGTGTTTAATCAAACTGGAGTATAGGTGAAGTCATAGCCATGAAACTATTAGGGTATCTGTGATTAGATTCATTTAATTATCTTCACGATCTTTTGGGTGTTTTTATTCTAATGTGTTTCTTGGGCTGTTATCGAGGGTTTTTAGGGTAATTTAAATTCAAGAAGATAATGAGGCCCGGGTTCTAATTTCTAAAAGTCCATCTGAGGATGGGATCAAAGTTACCAACCTCGACTTAAAGAATGATAATGGCTTAGAAAGGATAGACCAACAGTTACTTGTTTTCGAGGAAAGTCTCAAATAGAGAAATCGATAAAACAAAAACAATAAATTTCATATATATATACAAGTAATATGAAAGTTTACAGTCCAGATGATGCACAATTTTTCAATAACAACTCATTTCAAAGTATGCCATGGATTCCAGAGAGTTTACAGGTCTAGTGGGTTTCTTTCGTGAAATGGGCTTAAAAAACAAGCAAATGGAGAGCTTTTTAGTTGTTTTTGTTGTAACGACCTAGTTGCTTATTTTACTTTAGTAAATTCGTATTGCATTTATTTATTTTATTTTTATTTTTATTAAAGCTTCTATGTTTTGTGTGCAGGTTAAGTGTGGCTGGAGTTTTGGCCCTTAAGGCCCAGATTTTTTTATTCACCCTAATACATTTATTTAGGGATTTACTATAACTAAACCCCTTATTTAGGCCCTTGGTTCCAGATTTTGAACCAGGGCTCTGATACCATATGTAGGAGCCAGATTTAATTTAACATCTAGTAATTCTACCAACAATACAGTAATTTCTACTAAGTTTATGAAAGTTCAATAATTCCAAAATATTTTAACACTTACGCATGTAAATTTATCAATGAATAATAAATTTAATATCTAATTAAAACAATGCATAAATTTGAAATAAATACCTGAACCTGATGTTATTAACCTCCATTTTTCCGCCGCTTGCTTCCTTCCCGCTTCTGCAAAACACTACCCAAACCATTCCTCCCTGCCAACTAGATAGCTCCCTAGCTCTAGGATATCAACGGATATCATGGCCCTCCGTTCCTAAAACCCCCAACAACTTTGGTGCACTGTATCAATCCTATTCCCAAAATTTCACTCTCTCTGCCAATCCAGAGCTCTCCAAAATTCATCCCCCAACTTCCCGTAGCATCCTCCCATCAAACTCCTTCCCTTCCTTATCCCTCCTTCACCGACTCTCCCCCCCTCATTTACTCCCTACCTAACTCCTTTATTACCTCCTTATCCCTTCCTTTAATATTTTATCCTCTCGGGATTAATAGGTTATCCCTTATTGGGTACGTAACCTTTTTATAATATATTTTATTAATCTATTAAATCTATTACTCATGTTATTAAATGTAATTTGTAGTTAAATTATTAATTAATTATTCACAATTATAACCTTTAATTCATTAATAACTTACTTAATTAATATCATTAAATCATCTTTGTTTAATTAATACCTTGTTAACACAATTAATCCCCTAATTAGTTTTACTTTATAATTTCTTAAACATTTATCTAACTAGGGTCGTTACATTAAGTCAAGAGGTCATCTTAGGTTCAGATTTATTTCATCATGAGAATAGTGTTGTAGCTTGTCATGAACGAATTCATAGCTTACCAGTTGTTGTTGTTGTAATCCCTCCTATTGTTAATGAACCAGTGTGCCGTGATTTTCCAAGTTTTGATGACTATGAGGATGTTTTCATTGAAAAACCAGTTGTCCTAGCTATTGTACTAATCCCCTAAGCCATTAATACTCAAATGGTCATTGATCCACCTTTGTATGATGATTATGAAGATTATTTCCATGAACATCTTGCTGAAGACCTTATATCAGAGAAGTAACCTTCACATCAAAGAAACAATATCTTGTTTCAACCCTCATGTCATATTTTTGTTGCTGAAAAAGAAGAAAAAAAATGATAATCTAATTTTAGAGGGTGAAAAACTGAGAAATTGGGACCATAAGCCAAGCTATGATGAATATCCCTCACAATCATAAGATAAGACAGAAGAATGTAATTTCCCAAGAAATTCTAATTGTGATGAACTACCCTATCAACCCCCTATTCCTCTTGAAGACACAAGCTCAGTTTCATCAAGTAGCCAAGATCAAATGCCATGTGATCATATGAGAGAGGTTAAAATTAAAGAAAGACAAGCATAACTAAGCCTTTTTCCTAATGCACCTCATGACTAGGAGTGGACCTAGGCCATATGCATTGAGGATGAATCAGAAAATCGGCAAGCCATACAACAACCAAGAACAATGGAGGAAGGACCTAATGCAATAATTTTTCTTTTTACACAAAGCAATGTCGAAGGGGCAAGTATTGATGATGTTTTTCAGGATCCATTTGCAGCCTGTCTGCAAGAAGAAAGTAGGCCTAGGCTCATTGATTTCTTCAATGGAAAGTGTATTGACAAGTGTTTATTTGATGTGCCTTCAATTAAGAATTATCTCTGGTGCTTAAGGAAGCACATTTCAAAGCTTCAAAGAGTTGAAACAATTATGAAATGGCTTCATTGGTTGTTTCATGTAACTTGAATGCTTCATTTTCCAAATAATTAGAGTAGGTGTGTGCAATAATCTTGTTGAACAAGCATCATTTTCATCATTTTTGTCAGTTTCAGTTTTCATTTGCATTTGATTTCAATTGAAGTTCACAGATCAAAGTAGATTGCAGAGGTTAAAGGTTGGGAGAATCCCTAGGATAAGGCCCTGAAACTACAAGATTTCTTAGAGCCTCACAGGGAGGACTCTATCCCCCATGGAGCCTATGTTATCACAAGATTGGTTTATTTCTCAGTGTTGCATAAATCTTTCATTATTCATTTTGGCAAATGAATACAATTGTTATGGGATATTTTATTTATTTTTGGGAAAATTGAAATTATATTGGGTTATGCCCAAGATCCAAGTTCAAGAATCAAAATAACTCACAGATTTGTGCTACCCAATCGCACGCAGAAACACAGGTGGGCACTACCTAAATTCGCTACCTAAATTCGCTACCTAAATTTTGGCAGAAAATGATTTGTGCAGAGTTATTTTACCAGTTTTGAGGCACTAAATTAAAACTTATATTTTGAAAAATTGAGAAGGTATTTTTGAAAACTAGATGATGTTTTTGTTCATAACATTCCAAATAACAAAAACCTCTCTCAGTTTTTCAAAATCAGTTATGGTTTGAGAGATATTAGACATAGAAGTGGCGCTACCAAATTTGCACAATGGTGCTACCTAATTTCCTATAGTTGTCACGATTTTGGTATTCACCTTGTTGGGAGGTTGCCACCTATCAAGGAGGATTCAAATGGTTTCTCAAGGATCAGTTATATTTCAAGGGGCACTTGAACCTAATATTTAGCTCCATCAAAGGCCTCATGCATGAGGTGGAAACAATTTATTAATGACTTCCAACAAATTCCTGAAAATTAGCAATTTG
The DNA here is from genome assembly GCA_032191745.1 of Picea mariana. Taxonomy (NCBI): domain Eukaryota; kingdom Viridiplantae; phylum Streptophyta; class Pinopsida; order Pinales; family Pinaceae; genus Picea; species Picea mariana. The sequence goes on along the minus strand of JASDQU010207944.1, from coordinate 9,046 downwards.
TTGGATTTTTGTCTCTTTGATTGTTGCCACCTATATCCAAGGCTTAAAATCCAATGGAGGAGATGGGATTCAACCTCCTAAGTTTATTTGGATTCTATTTTATATTTAAGGAAGGATATCTCTATTGGAGAAGGGGATTCATGTGATAGTGACAGTAAACCAGAAGAGGCTCTATTCACCAACCTAGAAACACAGACTGATAAAAACATAGATTCAATAGAAGAATATAATCATGAGATTGACATTAAAGTGGATCTTTAGCGGAACTCATCTGTTCTTTAGAAGAAATATACAGACTCAAAGAAAAGAATAGAAATCTAAAAGGTCAATTGTTGAAGTATAAACATGAGACAATTGAAAATAGAGGAGAACCTATCTATGATCAATATTAAATCACGTATCTCAGAGGAGATAATATGTTACTAAAGGATAAGTTGTTACAAAGATTTCAAGAGAAATAAAAAATAATTGAAGTCCAAATTGAAGAGGCAAAAGCAACAATTGAACTAATAGAAAGACAAATAAAAGAAAAGGATCAACATCGTGAGATACTTGAAGCACAAACATCCTCTCTAAGGAAAGAATTAGAAGAGACAAAAAGGACAAAAGAAATAATGAAAATACAGCTAAATAAAAAAGAAAAGGTCATTGATATTCAAGAAGATGAAATTGGCTCTTTAAAGAAAGAATTAGAGAATCTAAGCTTGACAAACATGGAAGAGAAAGTAGAACTCTCAAAGTTAAGAAAGGAGAACCAGTTACTGAAAGATTAGATACAAATCTCTCAAGAATATTTTTGGAATACCGAGAGGGGGGGGGGGTGAATCAGTATTCACACTTCATTATCACTTTTAACCACAATATGTAATCACTAATTTAATCAGCAATATATCACCAATATATCATGAGAAGTATAAATCAACAGAGCATAATAGAAATCCATAGAAACATAATACACCAGAATTTACATGGAAACCCAAATGCAAGAAAACTACATCATTCTTTTGTTATATATCAAATAATACATTCATTGGAAGCACCAACTTCCTAATTATCTAGCTACAAATGGAAGGAGGATATGACCCCCTATTTACAGTCTCAACCCTAAAGGAAGCTATAACTCCCTGAATTCTCTGGCTCCAACCAGAAGGAGGCTACAACCCCTTGATTCTCAGGATCCAACCTAAAGGAAGCTCCAACTCCCTATGTTCTTTAGAACTGTTGGTTACTACTCCTCTATCCTGTCTGATTTTAGTGACCCAAGGTTCATGTATGTCGGGTTTCCAACAAAGCCTCTAAACCTATCAACCCTCTTGATGAACCAGAAGGAAACGTAACACATAAAATGCACTACGCAGTCTCACCTAAGATAAATTTAATGGGTGGTTGTAAGACTCATGTGTTTATAGCCTAGGATTCAATTTTGAGATAAGAGAGATATATATTGAACCATTATTATAATTGGTAAGAGAAACATATTGTTATACACGACTATGCAGTAATTCCCATAGCTTATTCCCTCAATATTGCAACAACACTTAAACAGGAAATATAACAACTCATTCACTCATCATAATAATAACAGATTCAGACAATAAATATATGAAATCATTCATCACACAACACAAATGTTACCATGGTTCACCCCCTCCTGGGCTACGTCCACAAATATTTGGCTCTCTTCTCTTTTATTATATTAGTTTTGCATCTACAGCGTCGTGCACTTACAAATCTTCTCAGTCAGGTAAGATATATATGAGGCAAACTAGATCACACTAGGCTCCCCATCTTGTGCACTAGCCTTCAATATATACCCTCCCTCATCCCCTCTATCTCAACAACTTATACCAAATAGGTCGTATAGAAAAAACCCTTACATATCGCATCAACTCATGTGTAACTGCCATAGAAACAACAATCATAACCCTCTATAATACCTTGGTATCTATATTTATACATTTATGGCTCTTTATCCATTATAATACCTTAAAAAAACCCTAACCCTATCATCATTAGGTGTTCCTCCCATGCGTGCATGTTGTTCTTCCTTCCATCTATTGCTTTCCTTGCATGCGCACATGTTGTGTTTTCTTCCAGCTATCACTTCCCTTGTGCGTGCTTTCTTTCCCAAAAATTCCATGCTTTTCCAGTTTGGATTGCCTCCAACATGCCCCCAACACTAACATGTGGCTCATCCCGAGCCACCTAACCTTTATGTGCTTCCTCGATCTCCCTGGTGATCGCCTGGACCTTTTCCTTGAGTTCTGTTGCCTGTGTGTGTGCCTGCGCAATCTTCTTCTTGAGTGTGTCCACGATTTGGACTGCAATTTCATCATTGATCAATTCCACACACTCTGCCTAGGTCTGTGTTATATGTGCCTTGGCTTCCTCTGCTTGTGCCAGGGTTTCTGCTACCCATTCTTGCAATGGTTCCATTTGATTCTGTCACTTATGTTTCTGGGTTTGCGCAGTAGTTAGCTCTTCCTACAATCTCTTCATGTCCTGCACCCCTTTGACGTGTTCAGTAATTGGCATTATATTCTACCTCTACTTGATTTCTTGGATCGCTGTGTTGATCATGTATTCTTCCTTGTCCTACTTTTGGACCTTTTGGTCCTCCTCTAACTTAGTCCATAGCTATGTTGCTTTATCAAACAAGTCAATTGTTGTGCTGACTTGTTTCTCTATCTCTTGTAGTTGTGATGTTGCTTCTTGCTTCCTTTACGCCTTCACTATTGGTGGAGTGGTTGGTATGAGTTGTTCTCAGAGATTCTTGATCTCCTTCTGATATTGATCAATTTCCTATGCAATCTGATCAATATTTTCTTTTGCTGTGATTTCATCTCTCTACATGGTGTATGGAATCTTCTCGTAAGTTCCTGCCACTTTCTACTCCAACCATTTTATGCGCTCCCTTTCCTCCTAGTTCTCAGATTTATCCTTCTCATAGACTATTTCCATGGGTCCCACTTTTTTGTTGCTCATTGCAATTTGACTAAGTCTTTGTGTATGCAAGACTGTACCTCATGGTTTATGCTAACCTGTAATTTGTGTAGTGCCCTAGTTGGCATCCACTTCAACACCAATTGGATTTGGATTAAGTCCTTCAAGGGTGTCTACCCCACAATATTATCCATGCATAGCATATTGGGTGTGATGTAGAATGTTGCGTTCAGGTGCGGTAATGGATGGACTGGATCTCGTTCTTCTACTTCCACTTTTTCCTCCATCTGCAGTGTTAATGGTTATGTTTCCCTACTGCTTGTTCTCTACCCTTCCCCGATTTTCTTGAGGAGTTGTCACATGTTTTTTAGTTCCTCTTAAATACTATCCATGTGGTGCACAACATGATGGTTAAAATCCTCGAATAGACAATCCTGGACCATTCGGGCTACATTTCTCCTTCGTCATCTGTGATCGTATACTTTGGTGGCATTCTTTGTGCCTTTGATTTCTTGTGTGTGCCTCATGTTTTCATGGCTGGCCTCTTGTTTTCCCCTGGTTCTTGTGGGTTGGGACTTGTTGCGATCTCCTACATGTTCTAGGCCTATTACTACTACTCCTTGGCTAGCTATGTCTTATCCTTCTTTCCATTCTAGGTCCCTGTCTTCGTTGGCCCTTCGTCTATCGATGTTGTTTTTCCCTATCCCGTTCTTCATATCTTGGGAACTTGAATTTCCTTTGGCTGGGTTTCTCCCTGCCCTGCCTCTTCTTCCAATGTTCTTTTTGGCTATTCCTGGGTAAGGACTGCAATCCTTCATTCGTCGTCCCATTCACTGATGGCCATGTCAATGTCACCCTCTGTGATACAATAGCGCATATGTAGCCATTGTCTATCAGGATCCTTCCTCGCCTGTATCCACGTTGTATGCCATGTGGCTTGGAAACTGGCGATGTCTTTATACCACGATGGCCTCAGGTGTTATTCTCCACCTCTTGGAGATGGATTCTTGTAGGTCACGTAGGTATCCTTCAAAGATGACCCCATTCACATTTTTGTTCCTAGCCTCTAGCCTGGATCTGAGCAAAAAATATCTCGCTCCTTGATTTGGTTTGGGTCTGGTACCAAAAACTATGTACCTTGGCTCTCTCCATCTCATGAATGTTATTAATGTGATCAGCCATGAATAATTAAACTATGTTCCTAGATCCTGCGCATCCTTGTAGTCATCTAGGAATACGTTCAAGAGATACGGTGCCCAGCTCATTGTGGTGCCTTCTGCGCATTGAGTTGCAACTGGAACTTCCTCCCTGCAACATTTTCTGAGTAGCTTGCAGGCTAAGATTTCCACGCCCAGTTGTGTTGCGTCATCATTGATCCTCTTGATAATGATACCTCTTGTCCCCCTGTCAGTGTTGTACTTCTTCTTCATCTCCTCTGCTAGTGCCTTCTCCCTGGCTTTGTCATACAAAAACTGTGCGGGATCCATGCCCTGATATGGGAATCCTATTATGTTTCTGATAAGATCTACGTCTATCAACATGATCTTGTCCAGCTAGATGTCCCTGCCATGCGTGATTGCTAGAAATTGTTTGACGCATGTGGTTGTTGATTAAGGTTGGTTGCCATTGATGTCAACCCTTGAAGAAAGCCCCGTAGCACAAAGGTTGGGTAATGGACCCAAGACTGTTTGATGTAAATATGACTCGTTATTGTCTTGTCATGGTTGATAATAAGTAGAAATTCATTAACTCCAAAGTGATCCCCTTCTGGTGAAAGCCCTCATGGGAAGACGCTTTGTGGATTAAGTTATCCTAGAAGTATGGTTAGATAACCCATGATTATTTGTGGAATAATGAGATAAAGGTCAGTGAATTTTTCATTTAAACTATCCTATATGGATATTTCTTGTCATTCCATTTCTGGTGTTATGTGAAACATCACATAACTCATCACGGTTAGAGAGTTATGGCCATGAGAAGTTGGAGAACCCAGGTTTGGGTAATGGACTGAAGTTTGTTTGATGGATAATGGTATGACTTTTGATATATTTTCAATTAATAATATTCTATATGAATGTTACATGTCATTCCATTTCTAGTGGTATGTCGAACGTCACATAACTCCTCACGGTTTGAGAGTTATGGCCTTACGAAGTTGGAGGACCCTCTTATGTCATCTNTAAGAGATTTTAGAAGGTAAATAATAGAGTGAATTGATGAGTGTACTATAATTCAAAGTGAATACAAAATAAATTATTTAAATAATAAATTTAATGGAGAAATCAGAAGTGGGTTAACCTTAAAATAAGGAAAGTGGGCAAAGTGACCTAGAAGATGTTTTTAAGGAAGCTACTTGGAGAGTATAAATAAGAGGCAAGGCTCTCTAATTTTAATAATACTTGAGAATATATAATACCTATAGGTTTCTGAGGTAACCACAGTATATCTAAGCCTAATTTATGAGGGAATGTGAAGAAAACAAGGCCAGAATTCAAGGAAGGATAAATTCTTTTGATGATGCTTTCTAAGGTATGTTATTTACAGGTCATCTCACCATTTTCGAAATAAATGTTTTTCTAGAATGATTCATACAGTGAAATTTCTATTCCATTGAGGAAACATATCCAAGTATCCGTGGTAAAAAGTTTATATTTTGGTTCGTTGTATTTTTCAAGTTAAACTCCATGGAAAATAGGATTTGTGGCTAGTCCTGAAACTAGTCAAAAAAAAAGTGTTTTGGGTAAAAACGTCATAAATTCTTCATAACAGATCCAAATTCATTAAGCCCAAATGTGTTGGTTATAGTAAATTATTTAGTTTTCTTTGTAATATTTTTAGATCGATTCAACAAATATTCTGTGTGGGGCACGCTCTACAAGATCACTCTCTACAATAAGCCAAAATTCAGCAAGGTATGCCATTTTTTCTATAACTCCTTTTCTGAGAGGTTCCAAGTAGTGAAACCTAAAGGAATTGCATTAAACACACTAAATAACATTGTATATCAGTTTCATATCTTTATTCATTACAGGTACAAAGTTATGATTATTTCAAGTTAGGGTTGTTGACTAATCCAAAACTAGTCACGTGAGACTAATAAAATGTTTGATGAAAATGCTAGTCTCTTGTTGTTTAAAGTTATGGAAGGTTTTCAAGTATGTGATCATATACACCAGGTCTACTACATAGTTACAAATCATATTTGGATGATGAAATTGATGAGGGATTTTGCTTGAGATACATGTTGGGTACATGGTTGAGACAAGTAGTTGATGAGTTGGCACATACATGAGGTGTATAGTTGTTGATGTTGGTACATATTGATGAGTCATAGTTTATGAGTATTTGACACATAATTGGTACACTCTTGGTACATGGTTGGTTGCACTTTTTTATGGTACATGTTGATTACAGATTGTTTGGTACAGGTTGGTGCATGGTTGATGCACTTGTTTATGGTACAGGTTGGTGCATGGTTGACGCACTTGTTTATGGTACATGTTGATTACAGGTTGAGGTATAGGTTAATGCATGGTTGATGCATGGTTTAGGTTTATTGGTACAATTTTATAGTGGTATATCTCATAGTGATAATGTGATAGTGGTTCCATCATTCTACTTCTACTTCAGGGCAGTTGGATGGGACAAGGACAGGTGGTTGTAGCCACCTTTTGGTTGTAGCCAGAGAACATAGGAGGTTGTAGCTTCCTTCTAGTTGTAACCAAAGAATTGGGGAGTTCGATCTTCCCTCAGGTTGTAGATAGATAAACTAGTGGGTTTAAGCCTCTTCCATTTGCAGCTAGAAAACAAAGGAAGTTGGTGCTTCCAATGAATGTAATTTTTCAAGACATATAAGAAAAAGAATTATGTGGTTTTCTCCCGATTTGGGTTTCCACGTAAAACACTGGTGTACTGTGTATGTGTGTGATTGTTCATTTCTTATTTCTAATTATTGGATAATAATTCTACATTGATATAACACTTGGATTATTTGAAGAAAAAGGATTATAATTACATTATTACTAGTTCACCCCCCCTCTCAGTAATCCAACAATGGTTACGTGTTGAGCCTTGCCAAAATGTGGTAGGTCCACTAGACCTAAAATTCTCATATTCTCCAACATGGTTGCCCATTAGAGAGTCTGATCAATCAGTTCCCCAAACAGATTTGTGCCCACGGTATCCATGTACACTCTCTTTGCAAGTTCTAGAAAGTTGTCTTCATCTGCAACATCATGTTCCAAGTATTTGAGCTTCCCTATATGACCCAGCTGGTATGCATGGTAGAACAATTTATGCTGCATGTTTCTTGTGAGGTGACTTGGGTATCTGTATCTTGTCCTTCTTCAATGGTGGTGGTTGGATTGAAGTTCCAGTGGCTTTTGGTTTCTCCTCAGTATGCCCTTCCGGCTGACCCGTGACATCTTCGGTCATTCTTTCTTGTGGGTGGTCTGATATGGTTGTTTGCAACTTGTCTGGCTCAACTGTTGATTCTCAAATCGACCTCATTCCATTAACTCTCGAAGCTTCTTCGGCGTTCTCTGGTTGCACGTTCTTCAGGGTTTCTGTGTCCTCATTCGGTTGCTCCTGTACCTCTGCTGGTATACTTATACTCATGCCCTCCAGTGCTGGATGTGGGATTTCTTCCATTATAGGTGTTGGGCTCACTGGTGTTGTGTCTGGAGATGGGATTTTGTCTATATTGACAATCTCCGATGGCTATTGTTCAACTTCTTCAGCTTGTCCTCATGACCTCGTTTTGACTCTAGTTGGTATGGCACTCTGGCTTACTTCTGTTTGCTTGGATGGTGCCATGGCGTGGACTATCAAATGTTTGTTGTGTTCGAATGGTCTTTGTGACCTCTGTGAATTTGCTCTGTTCTTTTTGACCTCTATCAGTCTATAACTTCTCTTTTTTCACAAATAGATTGTTTTATCCCGCGTCTGTGTGCTGTATGGGTTTCCCATGAAGCTTGTCGATGATTCTTCCTTCATTATGGGTTTAATTCACCTCAACTACGAGTTAAATGCATCTCCGATAGTTTCATACTTTCCATTAATTTTTCTTGACGTCTCTAGTTGGTGCATTTTAATGTGGCATCCCATCGGTCCTTGTCGTCCTTCACTTTCGCCTAATGATGTCATGTAGTCCTTCTTTTGCCAAATTTCCTTTTCCCTCTTGTTTCCCTTTGTATGTGACTATTTTCCTTCTCCTTGGTGCGTTTGTGTTCCTAAGTGTGCATGCTTTTTCTTTCTTCGATGCACTGTGCCCTCTTTGGCTCTTTCCTTTTTGTTTCTTTTTCAATATCATGTTTCCTTTTTTTTTTTTATACTGTGTGATGGGTGGTTGACTGTCCTTGTACATCTTCAGTCAGCTCCAACTAACCATCCCTCTGATTTCTACGCCTGATAAGTATTTCAATTGTACAACTCCTCCATCTATGATATATTTTACTCCGTACGGTCCTAGCCAATGCATTCTTAGCATTCGTGGGTGTTGAAATGATTTGTTGTCATACATCAGTACTAGATCTCTTTCCTTGAAAGTTTTCTTTTTTATGTGTCTATCATGCCAAGATTTTTCTCTTCCTTTTTGAACCTATTGGTGGAATCCTGCTAAGATTTGGTCTTCCTCCATGGTTATTAACTGATTTATTCTCTCCTGTAATGCACCTTGTGTTGGATCATGTTGTCATTGATGCCAATGGTTTGATTGATTGGTGTCATTGATTGATGTCAAGTGATTGATTGATGTCAAAGGATTGATTGATTGATTATTTATGTAATATAATATGTATTGTCCTAAATGAGAATGCATAGATGAATATGGATCAATGAGTTGTCATTGATACATGATGAAGATGGATCATTGTGGTTCCATTGGTATATGATGCATTGTTGGAAAAATGTATAGATGTCTCATTATTGTCTTATCATGATTGATAATGTGTACAAACGGATGAACTCCAAAGTGGTCCACTTATGGTGAAAGCCCTCACGGGAAGATGCTTTACGGATTGAGTTATCCTAGAAGAAAGGTTGGAGGACCCATGCTTGTATGAGGAATAATGAGATGAAGATAAAGGAAATTGTTGGTGAAACT
>JASDQU010207943.1:39558-57526 GCA_032191745.1 Picea mariana | reverse complement strand
TGAAAGGAACCTAATGCATATATAAGAAGGTTATAACGATCAAACATGACACATACCATGATACCTCAGACCAATTACCTCATGGAGCAAGAGTCCTCTCCGATGCGAGTCCAAGCCGATGGTGATGGAAGCTGTTGTTGCTGACAGGACAAATATAGCGAAGAAGAAGAAAGATGGGCCCTCCAGGGCCATGCTCAGGTCAATCCTACTCTCGATACATCATGTCTAGGACCTGTGGGCCTCGAGACATGATCTCCTAGTTATCTCTAGATATCGGGGATAACAAAGCCAATAAGAAAAAGAGAAAAACCAAGTACTCAACTTTCAACCAATCACTGGCTCTCAACTAATCAAACACATTCCTAATTTGAAGTCAAAGAGAATGGTTTTGCCAAGAAAAGCCAAGAAACGAAAGTCAAGCGACAAATAACAAGAAAAGCCTTGAAACCCTAAGACTGTTCATGCATACAAACAAAGACAAGAAAGATACCAATCAGAGGTCCAAGAAACTTACAAGAGGCAATCAAACTGATCTGGGCAGTTAAAAATGCCAAAACTTAAAATCAAATTTTTGAACAAGAGTGTTCGCAGGTAGGCAATATAACACAGTGCGAGAATCACTGATTCTCGTAGGAAACCCTTGAGCAGGGTGTGAGAACCTCGCACTGAAACCTATAAGCAAGGTGCAAACCTTACCAATTCTCGCAGGCTACAATGAAGTGCAGTGCGAGAATTTCTGAACATACTTAAAAATTTGAAAATTAAAGCAAAATTGACAAAGGCTTTTGGACTCAGAAGGTCTATTAGGATATCCTGAAGACTCAGAGACTAATAGGACAGGAGAAAAGTAAAACCAGAGAAAATGGCCACAGAAAAATACAAAAAGCCACAAATGAAAATGGGATGTTCCCCAGTGGAGTCGTCAATTTTGTTATTGGATAAATCCATAAGTGCGGACACAAACCGATCTCCCTAGAACCACGTGGATCTAGAACAAATCAAGACAAAATAATACTCTTTCCCTAGATTTCGACTATTATATGAACTAGGAGGCGAGAACGAGTAACATACCTTATAATTGCTTTCTATGGTCTTTGTTGTTCCATATTCGCTCCAATGCTCTTGTGCAGTCAAGACCAAGACAACTCAAACCAATTGAAGTGAAGACAACTCAATATATTCAACTACCAATCTATGTATATGATCAAGGAATTATACAATAAAGTGAAGATAGCTTTATGGGAAAGGGACATATTACTGTATCATATTGATGGAAAGTAAAGATTACAACCTGAGCCTTGATGTCGCAAACTTCCTTTCGATGGCCCTTGACTTTGACACACACACTTTCTCACTTGCATGAAGAAGATCAAAACCCTTATGATGCTTTTGCTGTAGTTTCTCAGCCTGTTGTTCAAGCTTCAATCTTTCACACAATCTTTCACCAATTCTCCAATGTCTTGCTTAACCTTGTTTGCTTCTAACCTTTTCCATGAGAATCCCTTCAATATATAGGAGAGAATGAATTAGTTACTTGGATAAGAATGATCCCAAAATATTAGGGAATCCAGTACTAGGATAACCACTCGAATGCCATCTCATCCTTCTAGAAGATTCCCTTCTAGCAACTTCGAGAATTCATCTTTTTCCTTGCTTAAGAAAGAGTTTGCACCCTAGCAATTCATTACAGTGCGAACTTCTCGCACCCTAGCTTAATGCAACTTGCAAGAATCATGCATTCTCGCAGGCAAATATACTAGCGGCCTGCAAACCTCCTTCAAAAATGATATTTTTGGAAAGAGAAGAAAGTAACTTTTCTCAGGAAAAAGTTCCTATGAAGAGCCTGAGTACACCATCATCAATAGATCATCATGATGACCAAAATCATGGGTAACAATACATGTTCTATTTTTACTACGTTTTCTCTTTTGAGTTTGCGATGCATGAAATCATCTTATTATGAAACATATCCAATATCCATTGAGCCTTGTAAAAAAAATAGCAACAATATCAACTACAAAGATAGAATTCACACCTGGCTTCATTATAAATATTACTTTACTTAATGAGTTTGTGTTGTATGGGTTAGGGTTGGTAGGTACGTAGGAATTTCAATAATCTCAACCATCCTTCCTTGTTGATAAATAGACTTTTTTTTTCATTTGTATTTTTGGTTGTTTGAATCTTTGTACATCATATTTCCTTTTCAACTAAGACTGAGAAGGTTATAGAGAGGCATGCAATGAGACTTGGTGTTAATTTTTAGTATTTTTGTTTTCTAGGGGTGTCTCCCTTCCTCGGATAACATTTTTTAGATACTTTATGTGGTGATGTTACTTTCACAATGCTCCATATAAATTTCATGAGTGTAGGTATGAAAACAAGAGACTTGAAGTTCTTAACACCCAATTGGGAGGTAATGTCCCTGAAAGAAATCGAACTACTAATGACCAAAATTGCATCTCATGCATTAGATGTTCAACTATTAAAAAAAAAAAAAAAATTGGCATCAAGCCTTATTTTTCTCATGAATAGATGCCCAAAGAATGATGAATTCATTGTCGCTTGAATTTTTTAGGGCCATTAATTACAAAGCAACATCATTGACCTCAGGTTATCAACATGCTCTCTTATCAATAATGTTTCATGGGAAAATTGGCAAAAATTGGCATCTAGGTCAATAAGTTTCAAAGCTCAATGTAATGCAGGTTTTCATATTCCCATTTCTCCCTCTTCTTGCCTAAAAATATTTTTTCTTAAGACATCTTCCCCTTATATGTTTTTTGCTAAAAAGATTGGGCCTAAGGCCTTTTTATTTATTGGACATTTAGGCCTTAGGACTGAAGTCCTTGAAAGTATTGGGGCTAGATTCCCATTAATATTTACTTTGGTTTGCACAAGGGTGACAAGTGCTCACAATTCACACCCAATCCTTGGTGCTTGATCAGGGATGAAAATAAGTCGTACTCCACCCATAAAGGTTGGGCATTAAGATCTCATCCTACACACACATAGTCTTGGTATTAGTCCCTTTATTCCAAGGAAGAAGGTCAAATGTTAGGGTCCCAACCCTCCTTCATTCCTTCCTTCCTTTCCTTTTTCCTACCCACATAACTATACCCTACACATTCATATTCCCCTCATTTCCAAGGTTGAAGGTGGCATATGATGTCCATTCCTTTCTACATCCACTCCCACATTTCCTCTCTACATTTCTCCCACTCTACATTCTTGCCTTCCTTTTCACCACCTTCCCTTAGTCACATTCCTTTGTGGTTAAGGGTGGAAATAATCAACCTTATCCTTCCATATTTGTTGCATTTTTCACTCATACCACTACCCTATATTCATATAACTCCTTCCTCCATCCCACCTTGCCTTCCATCTACACTTTCCATTTCTCTTTGGTCATTTCCTTTTCCTCCACCCCATGATCCTCTCGGCACTTTGATCCACTTAAATCATTTGAAAGGGGTGGAGGGATGTATCACTCCAAATATTCAATGTAGTCAAACTCAACATTGATAGGTGGTGGCCAACATGAGTACAATGACATGAAACACATGGTAGGGTGACATGTGTCCTTAGGTGGTGAGGTGGAAATTCCACATGAAAATTATATGGTGACCTAGTGCATGGGCAGGATAACATGGACTTGATAGGTGGGTATAAAATAGTGAGGTGGCATGACACCTAGCTACCAAGGGGTGACTTGGCACATGTATGCGATGAGGTGGCATGATGGATGAAAATTAACGTTAAGTATGTATTGCGGAGGTCGTGTATGAAGTATTTGACTCATGCACATATCAATAAAAAGTGTTGGTGCTTATTATTAAATAATGGAGACTTTGTTTTCTCAACATATGGGGTATAGGTTTTTCACAACAAATGAGGGTCCATGAGTTATAGAGGATCAAATAGTGGTTGATTCTCATCTCTTGAAGGACATAACATGAATTGCTAGAGGCCAAATCAAGGTTGCAATGGATCATTGGAAATATCTCAGTGTGAAGTATTTGATGTGATGGTCCAATCAGTCAATGCCACATGCATGTTGAACACACCATCAATACAAAATAAAAAGTCCCCATTTTTACAATAAATTTTCAAAATATTATGTTTTAAAGGTCAAGGTATTAATTTATCTTGTATTGGAAAAAATGAAGATAAAGACAAAATCCTTCCATTTTCATTCATGCAGATATCATATTAAAATATTAATGTGTAGCATTTTCATGAGGAGAGTCCTCTCGATGGAGGAAAATTACTTCATTGTAGTAGAATTCAAGTTGTAATCGTAAGTAGTACTAGTAGATCCATAGAATAAATAACACTAATGGGGCTTCCCATGACTTTTCTCATAATTCAAATTGTAATCGTAGGTAGTACCAGTGGATCCATGGAAGAAATAACACAAATGGGGCTTCCCATGACTTTGTTCATAACAAAATTTAATAGCTCATCTACACACTAACATGATGAGTGAATGTTTTCATTCCCATGGAGAAGGGAAATTGGAATTGCCCATTATTTCTCTATAAGTGAAAAATGTAGAGGTGTTGGAAAAAAAATTCACATGATTCTCCAAGAATACCTTTGCATAAGAATGGTCAATTTCATGGCAAGGAGGATTATGAGATTGTACATAAGCATAGAAAATCTTAATTAATATGGATACAATATAAGAGGAGATGGTTATAAACATAGTGGTGGTTGGATACCAATCGGTTGAAGAATATATCTTGACCAAAAAACAAATAGATCCATTTTTAATATATGCATATTTTATCCATAGAGAAAGGGCTTGATCCTTTCATATCTGGGGGCTTGGATAGTGGCTCCTTGTGAAGACTCTAGTTCTACAAGTGTCTCTTAGTTATTCTCTCCTTTTTTTATATATGAGACCTACAATTTTAGATTGTAATTGATCCAGGTGGACATTGGTGGTCACCCACCTGTTCCACTAATTCAAAATGGTTCCACATCTTGGCAATTTTTCAACATTATTTCTAGTCCCAAACTTTTGTGGTTGTTTTGAGGCCATAAACAACATTTTTTTGACGTGGCAGTTCCTAATAGATTCCAATGGCATGTATTGGGCCATTTGAAATGTGTAATCCTTGGATAGAACTTTCCGATGAGGTACCGAGCACCCTAAATGTAGATCGTATGCAAAACTTGTGCCCCTAGGAAGTTGACATATCAACTAACCACATCAGGGCCCACAAACCTTTTGGCATTTCATATTCTGGGTTTAGGGTTTTGGATGTTTATGGTTTTCTAATTGATTCTTTATGTTAAAAGTCATTTTCAGCCTCTGTAATCAACTTCTTGCAAATGAGGATATCCATAACATCTCTCTCTTCAAAGATAAGCTACCACCATTCTAGCTAGCTTGTGTGCTTTGCATTTTGCAATCTTTTGTATTCCAGGCATTCATTAATAAAATTTGAGCTTAACTATATTAATGTGTTTCTCAAAATATCTCTATGTGTTACCTTGTTATATCTTTGTCTTCATGTCATTCTCAATATAATCCAGAGTAGTGGTATCAAATCACTCTACTCCTTATCATTCTTAGTGCATGTCCCCAACAAGGTTAGGGTATAGAGAGTTGGGTATTGAGCTCATTTCTCTTGAGGATAACCGCTATCACCTGCCTAAGAAACCTCCCATGGTGGAAGAAAAGGGGGATGTAGGAGCAGGAGATCCTATCAAAATGTTTCTCAAGGAAGCCCTCGCATGACAAAGGAATGAGATGATGGATAATTTCACCCAAATATTTTGATGGTTGCCAACAACAACAAAGACACCTTCAACTAGCGGTCACTTCGTAGGTGCGCTGGCCTTAAGGTACTAGTTAACTTTGATATCCATTTATTTGAATGCCATATAGATGCCAACTCTTTGGAAAAATGGTTAAGTATGCTAGAGGATTATTTTTCTGTCCAAAATTTTTCCAATAGTGAAAAAATCACCTTCTCTCTCCTTAAATCCCTACCCCATGTTAGATATTGGCGGGAGACTTACTCTGAGAAACATGTCAAAGACAAGTCTATAATTTTTGGGCCAATACCCACTTGGGTGACTTTTATTGATGCCTTCAAGGAGAAATACTATCATATTGGAAACTATGATGACCAGTACATGAGATGGAAAATTCTGCATTGGGAGAGAGACTAGATGGTGTCAGAGTACACTAACATCTTCCATACCTTGTGTAAAAAGTTGGGTATTAAAGACTTCGAGTGGAAACTAGTCCTGAAGTACTGCAATGGATTACATAGGTACATCCAAACATATATGGAGTTCCTATACATGTCCTCACTAGGAGCCACTTATTGATATGTTGTCAAGATCGAGTAAAAGTTCAAGCAAAATAATAAGCATGATTTCAATTCTGTAAAACCATCACAACAGAACCATGGTGAAGATGGCCCTAACTTCTATAGAAAAGGATAAAGAAAGGATGGTCAGCCCTAGGAAAACTAATCCAAGCCACAAACAAAGAAGGGTAATGGAAAGTCGAAGAAGGACATTAGAAAGTGGTGTGAGTTCCACAAAATCCCTTGGAAAAACACTAATGAGTGTCACTCCAAACAATCATTGTTGGATGATATGAAAGATTCATATTCATATGTCATCTCAAACTATGATTGAGAACTAGATTAGGTAAAATGGATCATTGACACAAAACCTAGTGTCACCATCGCTACCATAAAATTCCAACTAGAGGAACCAGGGTAGCCTGAAGAAGGGGAGCACCTCTTCCACTCATGGATGTGGATGAAGGGGACCCCCCACCATTTCATTATTGAAAATGGTAGCCAGAAGAACCTGATATTAGAAGAGGTTGAATCTAAACAAAATAATGCATCCTCAACAATACACCATCGGTTAGCTCAACCAAGGTTGAGACATTCGCGTCAAACAACAATGTCACCTGCACTACGACATCAAAACCTTCAAAGACGACATATTGTGTGATGTTCCCCCCTTGAAGTTTGTGATATTATTTTAGGACAACCATATATGTGGAAGCATTATGTTGTTTATGAATCTATCCCCCATAGTTTCATTATTACTTTGGGAGGTCAACACTACATGGTACCAGGAAGTCCCAACTACTGCAGTCTCTTTGATCTTCGTAAAGCAATGTAGAAAGATGGTCTCTTAGAATGGGAGATTTTTCCTATTTATGTTCCAATCGAAAGGTGAATGGAAGGTCATTGCAATCGCCAAAACCTCTACAGGAGGTCTCTATACATAATAGGAGCATATGGACAAGATAGTAGAAGATCACAAAGACATATTTTCCTCCCCTTACGGGGTTCCTTTGCACTATCAAGTACATAAATCAATTGATTTGAAACCTAGTACTCCTATTCCTAACAACCCAATATACAGGTGTTCTATTATGGATAATTAAGAAATCAAATTCCAGATCCAAGAACTAATTAGGAAGGGAACATCATACCAAGCTCCTCACCTTGCAAGATCCCAATTGTTTTAGTATATAAGGATGGGACATGATGACTTTGTATTGATTACACATCCCTAAACAATAATATAGTCAAGAAGAGGTACCCAATCCACCAAATTGATGATCTTCTCGATCATCTGAAGGGAGCCAATTTTTTTAGTAAGATTGATCTAAAGTCAGGATACCACTAGGTGTTGATTGAGAAAAATAATGTATGGAATACAACCTTCAAGTATAAATAAGGTCTCTTCAAGTGGTTGGTCATGTATTTTAGTTTGACTAATGCCCCAACCACATTCATGTTGATGATGGATGATATATTTCTACCATTCACAAACTCCTTTGTGGTCATATGTTTGGATGACATCCTCATCTTTTGCAAAAAACGGGAGGAACATTTAAAGCACATTCAACAGGTCTTGGGAACCCAACAATAGCACAATTTATATGCCAATATGGATAAGTGTCCATTCAGCATGTAGAAAATAAAATATTTGGGATACATCATGGATGAAAAAGGTGTGCATGTGGATCCAACCAAGATCCAAGTCATCTGTGATTGGTTGGCCCCAAAGACACTAATTGAACTCCCAAGCTTCTTTGGCCTCACCAAATTCTATTGTGGGTTTTTGTTTGGGTTCTCTCATATCACTTGGGCCCTAATCCAAGTGACCAAGGATGGATCAAAGGGAAATTTTGTTTAGGATGCATCCTAGCAGAAAGCATTCGAGGATTTGAAATCCCGCCTCAGCTCAACACTAGTCCTTATTCTTCCAGACTTGCAACAACCATTTGAGACTGATGAATATTCTTTAGATTATGATATCGGTGCAATATGTTAGCACCGAAATTCACCCATGGATTGCGACAGAGGTAAGCTCGATACCCATCATAATTTTATGTCACAGGTTGGTTATTAAGGGTCAAATGGGTGCATACTCGGGAAAATATCATCTTAACTCAGAGAACTGGATTGGTATGCACAAGAAGGTGAGGTCTTAGCTTAACTTCAGTTAGTAGGTTATAGTACAGGTGAGTAGAGGGAATCATTTAGTGAGAAGAGCGTAGAGTTTTGTTGTGAACATCTGGTCTTTCAGCAGCATAAGGAGGAACAATTTAAATGCGAGGAGTTCTTGCATTTAAATACTAAAGAAACTGAAAGGAATTATAACAACACTATAATCAAACTTTCATCATAAAGAAGTCACAATAATTCAAGTGAATCAGACGATCATGAACTCTTTCAGTATCAGAGGAAAACAAGATGGAGCAAGAACATTGACTGTCATTTAAAAAGAAGTCTCAAATATAGATACATAACCAGAAGAAAGAGGCTTTACTAAAACTTTACATTACGGGAGCTTTTCTCTACCATCGACCCTAACAAAATATCAAAACTGATTATTTATACTCAAAACAACTTACTCCCTTCAGAATCACACTCTGGTCATTGCATTCAAGGCTTGGAGTCTACATATTCTTCTGTTAGACTACACTTGCACTCATCTCTCAAATGCAAGATCAGATCGGTATGGCTCTGGCAGGGAAATCTGTGCACATGGGTACCACGAGTTGACCACTCTAGAACCTCCATGCCTTCCATTAATGGATTGATCTGAGGTCTCAACCACCTGCTCAATTTACATTAACTACTTTTCCCCGGAGAGTGGCCGAGACGAAATGCTCAGGGGATGACCACGTTCCTGCTCTCCAAGGCTCGGAAGCTAGCCTCCTTTCCTCTAGCCCCTCCTCAATGTAACCCAGGTCCATGACCCTGTGCTAATGACATCCCGACATTTTGTGTTTTGAGGGCTTAGAGAAAAGTGAAAGCTTAGGGAAAATAGGAAAGCTTAGGGCTGAGACTTCTCAAGTAGGACAACACAGAACAAAAGGTCTCTCAAATGATCGAGGGTAGATGTAGAGCGAACTACAAGCCGAAAGGGAAAAACTTAAGAATGGATCTACGAAAGGAGGGTAGATAGGCCTAAATATAGACTTAGGTAGAAACCACCAACCCCTAAGGCTTTGAAAATTTTATGTGATAATATTGGCTCCATAGGGGATGGCATGCTCCCTGTGAGCTACCAAGAACCAGTAGTTCCAGTGCCTTCGTTTTTGGGCTATGGAGTCTAACTCAAAACTTTCACAGAAGAAAACAGGGAAATATGTACACTGCTTTACCTAAAAATGAAAACAAGCACATGGGCTCCAGAAAAGAGCTTATTTATGTACAATCCTAGGCTAACTGATTTTTACAAAATTCTAGGTGAAAGAAATCTTCCACCATAGCCACCTAGATTGCTAAGTAATATAATTATTCTCTTCACTGCAAATGCTGCACAAAAGGTAAGGGAAGTGTGACAAAAGAATGAGAACATGATTTGGAATACAAAACATACCCCTAAGTGATGATAATATGAACAACCTTGTAGGTTCCAGTTCTTTTGGAAAACATAGCTCCATATACAACCCCATGGGGTCACACAATTTATAATCAAGAAAGATCAACTGGCAAGAAATTACCTCCTACGCTTCTTGGTTGCTCAATCGTCGTTTGATGTTCCCAGAGTGTACATGTGGGTAGAGGACTGATGTGGTTTGACTGATGTTGTGGGTGGGAAATACCTCCTATGGACTAGCACTAAGGGTTTTATCATGCATGTAGAAATGACCTAAAGATGCTTACTTTTTACCATCATCCCATGCCTAGATCCCCATTACTCATATGTAAATACAAGGCTCAAGAGATTAAGTTGATGTACCTTATTCTTCATGTTTGATGTCGATCCCTTTTCGTTCTTGGTCATTCTTTGACTGCAACTCTCCTCCTAATGTTGACCTGCATTCACTAAAGACAAACAAAGAACTCCACATGCATTTGATCTATGAAATAACAGGTTAGAGATTTAATCAATCATACAATCAATATTCCAATAATGAAAATCTCATATGGTGGGACGGGAAAAACAACTCTTCTATTAACTTCACAGTGATACCTTACAATGATAAAGTCGTCTACTGCTCCTCGATCTTGGTCCTGGGCTCTTCTTCCACTGTCTTCCAACTACTTTTATCTATACTTCTCTTTGCACAAGGATGGCTAAAGGTTGGGAAAAAGGGAATGCTCAATCGGTTATAGTTTCTTTACTATGATTCTCCTCTTCCAAATGGGACCCCTACCCCTTCTTTTATAGGTTAGAAGGAGCTAGGTATTTGGTCAAATGTCCGGCCATGCATGGCCGAAAGGTTTAGTTAACTTACCCAAAGTTGTGTCTTCCGTCAGCAACTTTCCTTTTTTCGTGCTTTTGTAGGTACATGCGGGCTGTCTTGGGTTAGCTAGTGTGTACACGCATGCAGTAATGGAGCAGGGTGCATGGGCCTTTATAAAAGGGGTTTTTAAGAAGAGTTTTTCAATAGTGTTTTGGCAAAGAAGGAATCTGAGATGGCCTGATGCCAGGTAAGCATGTCTGGTGCAAATTAGGGTTATAATAGATGCCCCCTAATGTGTGAGGTCAGAAGAGCATATGATGGCTGAAATACATTAACAATCTTCACTGATGTGCCGAACAAGTGAGCCCAAGGACCAGAAATCAGGTGGTGTCATCTACAAAATAATAATTGTCTCACTGAGGCGGGCATACCCATGCTTGGGATAAAATAAAATCATGGCTACTAATCAAATACATTGTAGATCCATGTCATATAACTATATAAAGTGTATTCATGAACAATACACAGCGGAGCTACATCTCTAAATCAAAAAGATATACATGTAGAGTATCCATCTTCTAGAAGATGATAAGGCCTGATGGCTAGAGATGAGGTCTTCAGAGCTCGAGAAACAACTTCAAAATCTTCAAAACTCGGGTAGGAGTGTAATATGAGTGTACGAATTCACTACCCAGAGGTCTTCGACGACTCGTCGGTCATGGACTAAAGAATCTTGATGATCAGACTGAAGGCTTCATTCATTTCGAACGAAGACTTGATTGGACGTTTGGGATGGTCGGGCATGAGGGCAAGAGACAAACTACAGAGGGGCCGACTCAGGCTTGGTAAAAAATTCCCTTGGACAATAGCACGAAAAATGATGAGACTCAGGCAACATGGCATTAACATACGTTTACGAGGCAGGAGGCAACACAAACTCTCCATATGTTTGGAAGAATAACCAAATGGATGAGGACATTGCTCTATGTAGCGAGAAAAAATTCCTAAGGTCATATTAAATCCCAAGGTTTGATGAAAAAATGGACAAATGTGCTTTATCCAAGGGCGACTCATTGTGCTACCAATAAAAAGAAAATACTTTTCCCTTTCTCCTTTTGGGGTATATTTGATTTTTTTGTCTTTTTCAATAATTTTGGAAAAATAATAAAAGAATGCTATGTTACAAAGGAGGGATGAGTGTTGCAAGCATACAAGTTCGAGGCGCAAGGACAAGACTGATGCTCAAAGTAAGGACACTCGGGAAAAATACTCCAGGGGCCAAAGGTGTCAAGATGCAGAGGCAAAGTGCTACAGGGCTTGCGTACAAGGCATGCTTCAGATGGTTCAATTGAGAGCAACATGGAGCTGGCATTAGGAAAAATATGCGGGTATGAAAATGTGATTAATAAAACACACAATGGTAATGTCCTTCAATGTAAGTTTAACAAGCCCAGAGAAGGTAAGCTCGACGATTTTTCATAATTAGAGAGTCTGAAAAACGTAAAAGGAGACTCCAATGGGGTACCATTTTCAAAGGTAGTCTAGTTGGTTCGAAAAAGGGGTAAACTAGCACCGACAAGATGTGACTTCATATTTCAGTTTAACGAGCGTGAAATGCCATAAGATCGCTCGACCATTTTTTCATTTTTAAGGAGTCTGAAAAAAGCTTAACTATGGACTCCGTCGGGAATGTTCTTCTAGACCATTTTTACGAGTGTGAAAGAATGAGGTCACTTGACAATCTTTTCAATTTTAGGGAGTCTGAAAAGAGATTAACTATGGACTCCGTGGGGGTTCCTTTTTTATAAATTTAGTCCCTCAAGCCCGAAAAAGGGTTAAAATTATACCTGAGAATACTCTTCTAGTGATCCGAAGCCTCTAGAGTATACCTTTGTTCGTACAGTTGACCATCCGAACCGAAAAAGGGGTAAACTACCACCGGATAGACGTGATTTGAAATTTCAGTTTAATGAGCGTGAAAGGCCACAAGATCGCTCGACAATATTTTCATGTTTAGAGGGTCTGAAAAGGGCTTAAAAGAAGACTCGTTATGTTTTTTGGGAGTCCCGAGGGTCAGGTCAAGAGTGAAAAGGAATCATGCAAATGAGGCTCAAACTCGTAATCAGGAAAAACTATGGAGGAATCTCGAGCCTATAGTCGTTAGTGACAGCATGGACACCATCATGCAACCAGGATCTACCTAGGGCATCCATGTTATGGTAGGCTCTACCACTAAATTATGACACTTCTAAAGCAATAATGAGGGTTATGTGTCACAACTCGGTGGGATCGATCCTATGGAAAAGAGGAAAAGACAACGAGATGCAGAAAGTGGGGGAGGAATCCTGACTTAAATGCAATGAGCTGGGAAAATATGACTTTTTACCAAAGGATCGTCCAAACGCCCAAATCTCAAAAATTTTCCAAATACCCAAAGGAAAACCTCCCTTGATCATCCAAAGAAAACTCCCGAACCATCTTAAATGATTTTCAGTTTAGAAAAAATGACAAAAGGGTCCGAAAATTGACAAAAAAGGGCCAAAAAACTCTATAAATAGAAGTTGGCAGCTCATTATCACCATTGTTAATTCAGAAATTGACTAAAAGCCAAAATTGCCCCTTTGTGAAAAGAATTGATTCTAGGAGCTTTGGTGGACGAAACAACCATCTACTTGGACCAAGTAAGTATAAACTCTCTCCTATTGCAATTTAAATCTTTATTTATGTTTTTAGTTTCAAGTTTTGGGGGGGCTTCGACCCTTAAAAGGTCAGCCCTAGGTCCACATGGTTTGTCTTATGACAGGCTATGTGTACACTCGAGCAGAGGAAAAACTACACGTGTGTACATGCGACTGTCATCATTACAGCCCGCGTGGACCCTTTAAAAAAATTTAAAAGCAAAGTTTAACCCTCCTGAACTTGGTTTTTTGCAGGATGTATGTTCACTGGAGGGAAAGAGAGCATGAGGAGATTAGTGTGTTGGTCGGGGAAGAGCCCAATGTTGTTGTTGCCTTAATGCAATGTGGGCTGCTAAAATTCTTCCTATGTCCTTTTATGCGAGCACAACCTAGGCTACTAAATGCCTTAGTTGATTATTGGCATCCCGACACAGAGGCCTTTATGTTAGAGGGGCAGTCACCGGTGCCTACTACAGAGGATATATACTTTTTGACTAGCCTCTCCAGGAGAGGGGAACCAGTCAATTTTTGGACATTTCCTTCGGGGCCTCATAACATATCGGAGTTGATATGACTTTATTGTGAGGCTGGTACATACTAATCGATCTCTCAGGTGCCAATAAGCAAGATCACCAATTTATCACTACAGGCGATTTTGTTTCTTATTGGGTGGATGACTGGTTCTGCAACTCTACATCAGGCGTCCCGTGCATAGATGAACTGTGCATTCCAATGCTTAAATGCACATATATTTGACTGGAGCACTACACTGCTGGATTGTATGAAGAGGAAAATGACAGATTGTCAGTTGCAGACACATAGGAACTTTGGGTTCGAGATGATTCTATGCTCTTTCTTCTTTGAAAGAGTTCCTAGTTTCAGTCCTCAAGTGGTGGTATGAGGACATCAGGCCTATCTTCCTACGATTTGCAGATGGGCAGTGTTACTGCTATGACAGGGTGGTGGAAGGACCAATGAGTCCTTTGATGATGATTTATTGTCTTGGTTGTCGTGACAGATCCCAGTCATTAAGGATTACCCTTATGCTGAGATTGATTTCTTGAGAGACCCTGAGATACCGGTACCTCCTGGCGAGGAGCGAGGAGAGGTGGGTAAGTTTGTATCGTTTTTTTTTGTGAAATATATGTAATTTTTATGTTGTTTTTTATATATATCAATTTTTTTTATACCAGATTATCTGATAGATATGTGTCTACTATGTGTAGATATGGGACCAGTGAGACTTGCAGATTATGCAAGAAACATACGTCGTCCTCGGCCTGGGGCTGCACCTATTTCCCCAGGGGGACTAGCAATAGCAGGAGAGCTTCTAGCTGGTGAGGCTGAGAGGGTTTTGAGACGAGTTGAGTGAAACTTTACCTCTCTCACCCGCACAATCCCTATGGAAGATATTGAGGATCTGCCACCATCTATGCAGCCTCATGTAGTGGGGGCACCACGGACGTGGGTCTAACTTTTTCGATATTTGGCAAACATTGTTGATCATTACAACAAGGCCCACAGGCCCCGACCTTAGTTATTCTATACTTTTCATGTACCGAGAGCACTACTTGTATATATTTTTTGAGGGCATAAACCCCATGACTCGTTACTGGTCATATTTTTGAGGCACTTGTGTCCACTTATGTACTCTGGTGCTTATGATATTATATATGGATTTTTATGTCTTTTTGTGTCTTATGGATCATATTTTCCTTTAAAAATGTATTTACATGTTTATGTGTATGTCTTTTTATATGTGTTTGAGATGCCAGTCTAAAATTTGATTAGCTAGAGTATCTATAACTTGGTTTAATCTCCTAGGAACGTGAAAATATGTAATATAATCAAAGCTTTGTTCTAAGAGACGTACCCTAAGGAATCGTCGGTGTAAAGTTGTATCATGAACACGGTAGACTCTATTTAACTAAGACACTACCAGCTGAGCGTCTAGACTCGGAGATGAGAGATACCAAATGACAGGGCGTCATGAAGCAACTCAATAACTGCACTATACTCGACGACATTGTTTGTGGTGTCACCTAAGCATATACCTCCGGAAGATAATAACTGGCCTTGAGGTGTAAAAATTACCCAAGTTGTGGAGGCAAGCCTCTGAGTGTGTTGGCTAGCACCGTCTGCATACCCAATGAACATGTCTAATTCACTTGACATCTTCTATAGTGACAAAAGATAACATAAAAAATGACACATCCATAATACTAAAAGAAACTAGAAAGTAAAAGTACAAAGACTATACAGATGTTACAAAAAGTTACCCAAGGTGACCTGCCTATGAGTAATACTTCTTGAGGTAGAGCCCATTTCTAGGTTCTGGCAAAGCATTTCCCTCAAAGTCGACCAGACGATAAGCACCCTTTTTTAGAACCTCTTTTATGATGAAAGGTTCGAACCACATGGGTTTGAATTTTCCTGCCCCCAGGGGGTCCTTATCTTGGTCATAGACTAGGACAAGGTCACCTTCAGAGAAAATCCAAGGACAAACAGACCGATCATACTGACACTTGACTTTATGTTTGTGAGCCTCGTTGGCCAGGGCTGCATCATGACGCTGCTCATTGAGCCGCTCAAGGTATAATAACCGTTCTTCAGGTGGAGAAGTGTCTGGCAATAACTGTACTACCAATTTTAGGGACGGGATCTGACATTTGATAGGAAAGATTGCTTCTAGCCCATAAATGAGTTGAAAAGGTGAGAAACTGGTTGTAGTCTTAACAGATGTTCGGTAAGCCCATAATTTCAAGTATAACATCAAATGCCAATTTGACTTGGTTGAGTTGATCGTTCGTTGTAGGATGGTCTTAAGAGATTTATTTATAGCTTCCACCTGACCATTTGCTTGGGGATAGTAGAGTGACAAATTTTCTTCCCGCAATCCAAGCTTTGATGTTAATTCAGTCATCATCTGGTTCTGAAAGTGACTGCCATGGTCAGTGAAAATCTCTCTCGGGACGCCAAAACTTGCTATTATCTAGCTGAATAAAAACATAGCCGCAGTCTCTCCATCATATTTAAATGTTGGCATAGCTTCAACCCACTTTGTGAAGTAGTCTACGGCTACAATGATATAACGGTGCCCCCTTGCTGAAGGAGGGTTGCATGTAGTGTAATCAATCCCCCACTTGGTGAAGGGACCAACTGTGATGATAGGAAAGATGGGAGAAGGATGTGCCCTCATCTTCCGAGAGAAGATCTGACACGAGTGGCACTTCTTGACCGATTCGATACAATTTGATTAGTGTCGGCCAGAAGTAACCTGCTCGTAAAATCTTTTGGGTTGTTTCCAACCCAGAAAAATGACCACCACATGCTCCTGTATGGCAATCATTAAGCACGATAACTGCTTCTTCATGAGCGAGACATCGGCGCAAGATGCAGTCTACACCTCTTCGATACAATGTATCATCGAGTATGAGATAATTCTTGGCCTGATGGTGTATTTGACAATGCTCATCACGAGAAGCAGAGGTGGGGCACTTCAAAGTCTAGAGATAGATAAGTATATCTCCGTACTAGGGATCTGAAGATGCAATAAAAAACATATCTCCTCTGATAGGCGACTCTTCGGGCATAACATCACCTGACTCAACGGGAAGTTCCGAAATAAGTTCTGCGAAGACCAATGACTTTTTGGATTTCGCTGAAATGAAATCTAGGTCGAATTCCTAGAGGATGACTATCCATATACTGATCTTTCCACCTATTACCCATCATGTCAACACGTATTGAAATGGATTCACAATGTCAATTATGGTGGTCTTGCGAAACAGAACATAATAACAGAACCGTTGAACAACATGGACTACTACCAACGCAAGTTTTTCGATATGAGAATAATTAAGTTTCGGTTCGACTAGGCCTCGGCTCAGGTAATAGATCACATATTCTGAGAGAAAATCATCTTCCTGAACTAAGGCCATGTTGATGGTGGACTCTGCGGTAGCTAGGTATAATAAGAAATCTTTGTTATAGTTGGTTGGCCGAAGCAGAGGGGCAGTTGTGAGGGCATGTTTCAATGCATCGAAGGAGCATTGAGCGGAATCGTCCCAATGAAAAGGAACATCTTTCTTCAGTAAGCGCATAAATCCATTTGTGATCTCAGCATAGTTGGCGATGAAACGTCTTAAAAAATTCACCTTGCCCTGTAGACTCTGAAGTTGAAGGATTGTGCGTGGGGGAGGAAATTGAACTATTGCCTCAACCTTGAGAGGATCGACCATGATCCCTATTGTTGACACTATGAAACCTAACAAACGTCCCGATGTTACGCAAAAGCTACACTTGTTTGGATTCAAGCGAATCCATAAGTAGCGACATCGCTCAAAGATAAGTCGGAGGTGTGTGGGATGATCCGTTCTCTTGCGAGATCGAGATGCTAAATCATCTAAATAGGCTTCGACTATATGCTTGAGATCATGGAAAGAAAAAGACATGGCTCGCTGAAAGGTTGCTCCAGTATTTTTGAGAACAAAGGGCATCTTACGATACGTGAATGTACCCCATGGACAAATGAATGTCATTTTGTGTTGGTCTTCGGGTTTGATTTGTATTTGATTATATCCCAAAAAATGGT
>JASDQU010207943.1:25105-37881 GCA_032191745.1 Picea mariana | reverse complement strand
GGGAGGGAGGAGATGGAGAGGGAGAGAGGGAGTGAGAGATGGAGAGGGAGAGGGAGAGAGGGTGCGAGAGAGAAAGAGGGAGAGAGAGAGAGAGAGAGGGAGAGGGAAGGAGAGAGAGGGAGAGAGGAAGGGGAGAGAGAGGGAGAGGGAAGAGAGTGAGAGAGATAGGGAAGAGAGAGAGGGAGTGCCAGAGAGGGAGAGGGAGAGATAAAACCAACGTTGTTGTTCCCCCAAAATGATGTCATTTAACAATTTTCTATTCAGCACAACCCTCCTAGAAAGTCACAAATTACGAGGAACAACATATTAAGAAGATTTCCTAAAAAGTTGGTATAGATGTAATTCCCATTGTCCCCTCGATACTCACCTCTCTCACTTTAGGGCTATTGAATTTACATCTAAATTGTGGTATCCTAGATTTTTTTTTTAATTGAAGTTCTTGTATCACTGTGTTTTACAATGGAGCATAAAAGTTTATAGGATGGAATTGATATCATGGACACTAAATATGAATATATGGAGGTATCCATGAGTGATACTCTCAAATGATTTTTGGTTCCTTAAATTTGAACTATGATAATAAATCATATTCAGGTTTGAAATGAAAATGAAGAAATTCAATGGGGCATCATGCTTTCATTGATTCACAAAGAATCAAATTTTACAGCCTAACATTATAAAAAAAATATGGCTTGGTCTAAGAGATTAAACCGCAACTATCAATAATCATATAAAAAAATGAATTAAATAACTAATTGTTGCACTAAATAGAGCTACTTAGTTTCAACATAGTATCAACAATCCAAACATTAAAATAATTCAAACTCATAAATAAATATCATGGGATTGGAAATAGCATCATTTCTTCTTTCAAATACAAACTTTGAGGATTGGAAAAAGGATACATAACAAGAATATCATTTAAAGTAATTCCTCATGCTTATAATTACTGATTTGGATCATATCGAGAACAACATGAAGGAAATTATATAACAAGGGAACACATAAAGACATTGTGAGAAACAAAATAATACAATTAAGCTAAAATTCTATTAATGAGTGTCTGAAATACAAAATATTGTAAAATGCAAAGCACACAAGCTAGATAGAATGGTGGTAGCTTGTCTCTGAAGAGAGAGAAGTGACAGCTACACTCATTCAAAATAATTTGATTACAAAGAGGGAAAAATGCCTTTTAATAGAAAGCATGAATGAGAAAACCCTAAACATCCAAAAACCTAACCCTAGAATATTAAATTCCAAATTTTTTATGGGCCCTGATGTGGTTAGTTGATACATCAACTTCCCAGGGGAAAATGTTTTTCGTGTGATCTCCATTTGGGCACTGCCATGTAAAAAAAACATCATTTAGGGCCTAAAAAAAACCCAGATGTTTGGGACCCGAAAAATTGTAGAAAAACTGCCAAGGTGTGGAACCATTCTAAATTAATGGAACGTGTGGGTGGCCACCAGTGTCCACCTAGATCAGTCTTCCCCCATTAAGAATCAATGGTCCCCATTGTGTCAAGTTCCTCAATCAGATGGGGAACTTATGTTGAATCTAACTCTTGGTGATTCACTTTCCCTGGTGAAGAAGTTTCCCTTCTTTGACGAACCGATAGAGTTGGATTTCCTACTGGAAGGTGCTATTCATATTAGTGTCCATGATCTGCTCAAATGTCTCCTATTCAATGCAGTGAGGATTGAATTTTGTAGGCACCAAGTGCTTGGCCGCATCTGAAGTGTTTAGGAGTGGTGGAAAATATGGTCGAAAAAGTTCCACATTAAATACCGAGTGTAATCCAAGGAAAGGGGGAATACTTAATTCAAAAACATTCTCACCCACAACCTTGGTGGTGGTGTAAAGAATATATAAAATTGGGTGAATCTTTTGATGGTGTCCTGTGAGGTTCTCTTTCTGCAAATGCAACCATACCTTATCTTCCACCTGAAACTTGTGTGGTACCCAATGTTGATCATGACACTATTTGTTCTTGACATTGTCTTTCTACAAAATATCATGAACTTATTGTTGGATGTGATGGATCTACTCAATAAATTTGGATGCTTGATCAACCTCGATTTGAGCATGGGAGGACTCTTCGTGTCCAGTTGCAATGAGTATAGCTATGTTAATGGAGGAAAATGGTCGGAACCCCAAGCACACCTAAAAATGGTTATGGCCAATAGAGTCATGGAGGGCTATGTTGTATCTATGTTGAACATAAGGAAGGATCTAATGCCATGTGTCTATATGTTTGGAATTTTACATCCTTAGGATATGGAGAATCATCTTGTTGACTACCTTTGTTTGTCCATTAGTCTGTGGGTGGAACGATGTCAATTTGGTCAGCTTGGTGTCTACATTGACCATAGGCTAGACCAAAAAGTACTCAGGAACCTACTATCTCAATCTGAAATGATGGTATATGGAAGCCCAAAATGAACCCAAACACATTTAGAGAAGAACTTAGCGGTGGCCTCAACTGTGATGCTCTTCTTACAGTGTGCCAAAACTGCCATCTTAGAGAATCGATCAACGACCACGAAGACACAATCATTCCCATGCTCTGTTGAAGGCACACTAGAAATTTAATCCATGGATATGGAATCCCAAGGCCTATATGGAGTAGGAAGAGGGGTGTATAGCCCTTATTTCTTGATGGCGAATTTGGAAATGGCACATGCAGTGAAGGATCTGATGTACTTGTGGATATGTTGTCGAATATTTGGACAATAAAAATGATTTTGTAGTAATGCCACTTTTTTTTACACACCAAAGTGTCTTTCCACCCGACTATAATGATCATCCCAAATAACTTTGGTATGGCTCGCTTGAAGGAACACAGAGATGGATCAGCTAGCATAGCAGACCATCCTGGAGATGAAATTCTCGAACTGATTTTCCTGCGCTCAATGTATGATAGGTAGCAACAAAGTTGGAGTCACTATTGTATAATTGTGTCCACCTAGATGTTTCATGCCCATGGGAGTTAACAATTGTCACTAGCACCAAAATCGAGGGTCGACTAAGGAAATCTGCGACATGGTTTGTGCTACCCTTCTTGTACTTGATGTTCAAGTGGAATTGTTGCAAGTACATGGACCACTTATGATGGTGGTCAATCTATAACTTTCCCTGTGTTTGCATGAATTGCAGAGGCCTATGATCAATGTGGATGATTGTTTCCTTCCCTAGAATAATGCCTCCACTATCGACATGCCTGCACAATGGAGTGCATCTCTTTATCGTAGGTGGGGTTTCTGCAAACAACATAAAATAGTGTTTCACGTTGATAGGCCACTTGATGCCCAAACTGAGTTAGGATTGTGTTATCACATAAACTTGTCAAAGCCTTAGGGGTTGGTGGTTTCTACCTAAGTCTATATTTAGTTATGTCTATCCTCCTTTCGCAGATCCATTCTTAAGTTTTTCCCTTTCGTCTTGTAGTTTTCCCTACATCTTCCCTTGATCGTTTGAATGAACTTTTGTTTTGTGTTGTCCTACCTGAGAAGTCTCAGCCCTAAGATTTCATGTTTTATCTAAGTTGATCACTTATCTCTTTACCTATGTCACTAATCATTTGTTTTGTCAAGCCCTCAGTTAGTCATCCAGGTAATTGTTCACAGAAACCACATCCATAAGCACAAGCGTAACACTTAGAGTGGGCTGGTATGGACTTAAATCAAGCATAAGGCAGTTTTAACCTTTCAACGATGGAGATCCAATCAGGATTATCGATCAATGGCTCGTGTTCTTTCGGAAGGTCAAAGTTATGCGAAGCTTAGCGCCAGAGTGGGCTCGAAATAAAAGGTCGAGCATAGATTAAATCTGGGTTGTGGAACTCATTGGGAGAGATCAACGATGGAAAATTATCACGAGAATTGGTAGTTCAAAATGTTGTTAAAGTTTTTTGTCAAGGATATGAACTCCTAAAATCCGAGATCAACATGAGCCATTGATCTTGAAGGGGACAATTTTCAGTTGATCCAAGTATTTGGGGAAATGAGCTTCAGGAGGATTTAAGTGAGGAATGCGTTAAAGTCCTGATGTGTTGATTGTCGATATGCTGAAGTCACGAAACTTGGGATTCGTGGGAGTCACCCGATCCAGCGGGGACATGTGGCAGTGGATTAAGAAATGTTGCGGAACTAGGTTTTGATTTGAGCCACAAACAAATGTCGCAAAGTGAAAAATTGTGAAATCAATCTGGGTCATCCAAACCAAAGGAGCATGTGGCATTTGATCATATATTTCATGGTTTCATGGATCGATAATTATTAAGTCTAGCATGTAGGAATCCCCAAAAGGTGAAATCTTGAAACACCTTTGGAGATAGACGCTAGGTCACGGTCCGTGGTCATGTGAAAGTAAGGTTTAGAAGAAGCATCCAACCCATAGTCATGTTTAGAGGACTATTTCAGAGTCCAGAGGAAGCATCACAGCTGTTGGTTGAGAAGCAGATTTGACCGTCGGTCATATAAGCGATTTCGCCGGTTCTTATATTGGGAAATCTAAAGGTGAGCCATATGAAATCCCCTGAAACATGAAATGTCAGGATGTCATTAGCACAAGGTCATGGCCCTGGGTTACATTGAGGAGGGGACAAAGGAAAGGAGGCTAGCTTACAAGCCTTAGAGAGAAGGCACGTGGTCATCCCCTGAGCATTTCATCTTGGCCACTCTCCAAGGAAAATAAGTTAGTGTAAATTGAGCAGGTGGTTGAGACCTCGGCTCAATCCATTAATGGAAGGCATGGAGGTTCTGGAGCGGTCAGCCTGTGGTACCCCTATGGACAAATTTCTATGCCAGATCCATACCGATCTGATCTTGCTTTTGACAGAGGAGTGCAAGTGCAACCTGACAGAAGAAGATGCATAAGCCAAGCCTTGAATGTAATGACCAGAGTGTGCTTCTGAAGGAATCAATTTGTTTTGAGTATAAATACTCAATTTTGATATTTTGTTAGGGTCGATAGTAGAGAAAAGCTCCCGTATTGTAAAGTTTTAGTAAAGTCTATGGATTTTGGTTATGTATATGTATTTGAGACTTCTTTTTTAATGACAGACAACTTTCTTGCTCCATCTTGTTTGCCTATGATACTGAAAGAGTTCGGGATTGACTGATTCACTTGAATTACCGTGACTTCATTATGATGAAAGTTTGATTATAGTGTTGTTATAATTCATTTCAGTTTCTTTAAGATTTAAATTCGAGAAGTAATCACATTTAAATTGTTCTTCCTTGGGTTGTTGAAATATATGATGTTCGCAACATACCTCTATGCTCTTCTCACTAAAGTCTTCCCTCTACTCACCCCTACTACAACCTACTGATTGAAGTTAAGCTAAGACCTCACCTGCTTGTGCATACTAGTCGAATTCCCTAAGTTAAGATGATATTTTCCCAAGTCTCTGCCCACTTGACCCTTAATAACCAACTTGTGACATAAAATTATGATGGGTATCGGGCTACCTCTGCCACAATCCAGAGGTGACCTCTGGTGCTAACATTTCTGGCGTCGTTTCCGAGAACAAATTGAAGATTTTCCTTGGGTAGAAAGACAATGAAATTTTGATTCTAAAGGTGCATCGGAATGTAGAACCTTTTGAAGATTGCAACTTGCACCCGGTGACTCCACTGTGGTAAGTCTAATGTCTTGGCTCTATTGTTTCAGTGTGACTGCTTCTGGCTACACCTAGTATCCCCTGGGAGAACACGACGATTAGAGATGGTCTTTGATGGTGGAAAAAGAACAGACACACTCATTTTGCATATCATTCACCTGGCTACTCCATGGTTAAAAGATTTATTGGCGACTCCACTGGCTCAAAATGGACAAAATCATGGCTCGAAGTTTTTCTCCTTTTAATTTTTCTGTTGTTCATGGTTTTCCTAATGTTGTCCCTACTATGGACGGATGGGGTGATTATTTGCCTATATTTAGAAGAAACGGAGATGACAATCCTGGCGAGCATCTTCGTGAGTTTCATGAACTCATGCATCAGTGGGAGATACATCATGAGGATGTATTAATGAATATGTTCATGTTTTCATTAGATGGGGATGCCCGCAAGTGGTTTCGATCCTTGCCCCCTGCTAGCATCCTTCGAGGTATGAGTGTTTCTAATGAAAGTTGTGAGGATGAAATATGTGAGGATGAAATCTATGAGGATGGAAGCCGTGAGAATAAAGGATATACCTCGAAGGAGTTGATGGAGTTGGTAAAATATCTTTCTACAAGGACAGAGGGATTGGAGGAATATTTTTCTCTCCTCTCTTACAAAAAAGATGCAGAGGATATTTAGGTCCTTGAAACATAGGTTTTTTGCAGCCTTTCTTATGACGAAGGAATGATGTCAGATACCGACCAAGAACAAATAGATTTTGACAGATATCCTAGTGAGGATGACAAAAATAAGAGCTCTTCCATGGTTCTTGATTATAGTGATTGTGAAGCTGATCTCGGGGAAAGCCATGAAGGAGAAAAGGAGGAGCCACATCTCTCAACTATCTTGGTTCAAAATTTTGCCCCTTTTAATTTCTCAACCATATATGGTTATCCACATCCAGTTCAGGATATAAATGAATGGGATGATTATCTTCTGAGATTCAGAGGAAGCAAGCATGACCATCCCGGTGAGCACTTATTAAAATTTCATACATACATGCTTGAACATGGCTTCTTTCATGAGGATGTCTGGATCAAGACATTATGTTTTTCTCTAGAAGAAGATGCTCTTGGATGATGTCTATCTCTCTGTTACACATTATTTTCGTACCCTTATGATCGTTAATGATGTAAACCTATTTGTTGCCTTTAGAGGGGTCAGTGTCCTGAATTCTTGAAGAAAGAAGGGAGAAGAATTTTTCCTGAGAGAAGAAGTTGTGTTTTCATTTATAAAAACTCTATTAAAGAGGATTTCCACAGGTTGTTCTATACACAGGGTGCACAAATGCCTAATTTCCGCAGGTTGTACTAAATCCAGGCTACAAATTTTCGTAGGATACACTATGTCTAGGGTGCAAAAATCTTCGTACGTGGGAAAAATGAGCATCTTCTCAATGCTTCTAGAAGGAGAAGATTCTATGGTGAGTTGTATTTCGAATGGTTTGGTTCTTACTCGCTTTCATGATTTAGTGGGATCATCCTAACCTCCCCACCTTATCCTCTTCAGCTTATAAAAGGAGAGGAACTCTCATGGAAATGGTTAGAAGTTGTTTTGATTAGAATTTGTTAGCTTGGTTAGAGTGGCTTTGAGCTTTGCTTTGTCAAGATAGATTGTGAGTAGCTATCATATCTATGATCTCAGAATCCTTGGAGTAGAAGTGTGTGGGATGAAAAGAACTGTTGGAAGGAACCTGACAACATCAAGGCATCTGGTTGTATCTTTCTTCCACATTATTTAATACATTTATACTTTTCTTTCCTATATGAATGTTATTTGTCCATATTGTATGACTCCTTGATCACGTACATAGTTTCATATCAAATAGACTCTGTTATTATTGTCTTCGTTTTCTTGTGTTTATTTCTAGATATTTCTCCATAAGCCTTCTGACGGAGCTTGGATTGCATTGGCGAAGTCGGATATTCAATATTTAAAAGGTATGTTCTAGATCCATTTCTCATTTGATATCTGAAATCTAAGGAAAGAGTAGTGTACTATCTTATTTTGTTCTAGTTTTGTAGTGAAGCTAGGGGGATTGATTTGTGTCCGCACTTAACAATTATCCTGATAACAAAATTGGCGACCATACTAGGGAACATATTGTTTTCCTAGTTTTCCTTTCTTTCTTGCCTTTGATTGCCTAGTTTCTATTTTATGAATCTACGGGGGATCCATCTAGACTATCTGGATCTGAAAGTTCATTTAGACTCTTTGCCCTTTTTCCAATTTTCTTTTGTTTACAAACACTTCTGCACTGTATTCTATATACAACTAGAAAAAACCTTAGATTTCCGCACCCTGACTATTTGGACCAGTGCGGAATTTCCTCATCCTGCTTTTATCTAGCCTGCGGAAACCCCAATTTTCTGCACTGTTGGCCTACAACGGTGTCTGTAATTTTTTTTTGGATTGGGTCTTATTGTCTTCTGATACCCAATTTTTCTTTGATCGCCTCGGATGAACTTTTGGATCCTATATTTGACTGTTTATAGTCTGCTTGGCAATTTTTGACCTGCTTTTAGCCATCTTTGCTTTGTTTGCTTTTGAAAGATTTGGTCTCTTACTTTGAGTGTCTTTCAGTTACAAAGCATTGTTTTTCTTTAGAATTGTTTAGTGAAAGAATACTTCTTTTTCTGAATAAATCATGTTAAAAGAGATACTTAGTTTGGGTTGTTTTCGTTTTGAAGTGATTTGTTATTGATTTTAGTGTCTCTTTGAAACAAAAAAAATGTAATTTCTTGTTTTATATTAGATTGGGGGCATCCTTGCATTTGAAGTAGCGAAATTGCATGATTTTTGGCATTTTTTGGTCTTGAATTTTGAAAAAAATTCCCCCTCATGGTCCGGGGGGGCATGAATCGTGTATTGGTGTACAATCTCTTTGTCTCATTTCTTTAAGATATGGATATTTATGAGTTTAATAAAATTTTGGGACATTGTGCATCTGGGAATGATAAAAATTTTCTCCTTCTCGTAGCATATCTTTCATCGAAATGAAAAGATTGCATCTTCATCTCTTTGCATATCTTTCGAGTTGGTCAAAACATCATATTGTCCATGCCATATTCCTTTTGAGTAACAACAACTTTAAAATAAAGCACTTATAAAAATTTATTAGACATTTTTATATTTTATGGTAGCAAACCAACATTAGATTAGTTGTAGGGATTTGGAATAGGTGTGAAAGATAACTTTACAAAGCTGCAAATAATCATAGAATCTTGAGTTAGGGAGCGATAAATCCACTTATTAAATTTTGTCCTGGGAATCCCTTCTCATAGAAGGGTCAAACCTGAGGTCGCATTGAGGCTGGCAGAGTTACTCAACCTGCTTTGTTGGTCTTGGTGTAGAGATTGCACGTATTATGGGGGTCGCTTGAAAGGTATACCCAAAATGATGAGTGGAATCCTTTCAAGTTGATTTTAGGCTAGATACCTTGCCTTTGCATGTGGATTGGACTGTCGACTATTTCCCCAGGAATCACTGTAGCAATTGGTAACCTTAGTGGCCTATCTCTTTAGGGTCTTTACACAAGGTGATTGTGGAGGGGCAAGTCTTCAAGGTATCTGGAATCGACGTTGGCCAAACTCACTCAGTCTCCTTGGAGGGTGTTGACCATCTCTTCAAAAGAGGTAGTCAAATCATGTGCCATGAAGATATGCATCATCAAATGCCATGTTGTCGAATACTTTTGGTTCTACAAGGCATGCTTGGCCCCAACACTTCTTTTTGTAATTGGAATTTCCGCACCCCTGCATGGGTTAATAATGTAATAGGTCTGCATGAGTCATGTCTAGGTCAGTTACCTTGAGATAGGTTCACTGGGAGAGTTCCTTTCACCGAGGGTTTTTTATCCTCAGGTTATCAATTGGGCTTTTCAGCCTTATTGATTTCCCTTGAGTTTTTCCCTCACACTTGCAATAATTCCTCCAAAGTGGTGAACGATGTTCTAGTGGTCTTATGTTTTGGTAACTATTATAGGGAATCATTGTAAATGACCATGCAAGACATATTGTAAAGTTTCATAGAATTCCATCGAGTCTAAGTCAGTTTTTTTTAATTAATTAATTTTTAATTAAATTTCCCTAAGTTTGGAGGTTTAATTATTTAATTAATTAATTATTTTTTAGCAATAATTGTAAAAACTAGGCTTTTGAATTTTGATAGGGGTATTTGTTCTCAAAAGAAATGGAATAACACCCCCTACATCCATGGACCAAGTTTCATCTTTGTCGGACAACTTTAGCCATGGGTTTGTCCACCCGGAGTGTCAGTCATTCTAAAACAACAATTTTAATTGCTAAAGTCCAAACATGACAAAATGTAAAAGTTGCAATAATGAGTTAGAGGATGTGAAAAGGTGAAATGATGGTTAGAGAGAGACCCTCTAATCATAACATGACCCTCCCAACCTTTTTCAACATCTTCCTAACCCTTACCCCTTCTCCTCATCAAAAAGTTACGCCCCCCTAGGGGGATTGACGTTTTTCCTTGGTGGAAGACTTTGTGACTTGGATGGGGACCCCTCTCTTGTTATTTACCTCCATTTAACATCCACATCACCCCTTTAGGTGACCCCACTCCCTCCACCTCACTAATTCCTTTCCTTTTCTTGTTTTTCCCCCTTGTGGAGCGCCTTCCAAGGAAGTTACGCCCCTCCTTTGTAGATCTCCGATGAAAAATTGTTTTTATTTGTTGGAGGCTCTTCCCCTTCCCTATAATTTATCCCGTGACCTCCCTCATGTGATTTGTGTGATACCAACCTTACCACACTCATATTTCACCCTTTATTCCTTTACCTCATCCCAAGAGGTGCACCCTCCAAGAGGAGTTGCACCCTCCCTCTTCTAGAAACTCCACAAAATAGTTTTAAAAAAATTATTTGTGAATCCTCACCTACCTTGGCATAGATACCATGCCTCCTACACACCCTTGGATTTATCCCAACCTTTTTTCCTCTTTTCTACACCCTAGATCTATTGTGCAAACCCTAGATGGTGAGCCCTAGCCTTGAGATCTACTCATTTGCTTGGTGGTGGACACTTGGCTTAGATCCAAGAGAGGTAGGTTTTCCTCTCCAAGTATAAATAGATCTCATTTATCACTCCCAAATCACCATATCTTGAGCTATTGTCATGCTACTTTATTTTCCATTCTCTCTCTCTCTCCATTATTACATTTTTCCATTCTATGCTCTTCGGGTTTTGGAGTATTTTCTCTCCAATATCTATTTTCTTGAGTAATAATAAAGGAGAAACTTTGGAGGATAACTAAAGGAGAAATGCATGGTCTTGATCTTCTTATGCTTATGAGGTAATCTTGTATCGATTTCTTTGGGTGAATGCACCATTTGATCTTAGGTAAAGTGTTATCTAAGTAGATCTATCAATGCATGTTCTTGTGGATCTATATATCTTGATGTGTTAGATAGGATTGAAGTGTAGTATTATTTACATGTTCAACATATTAGCTCTTGTATGCACATCACTTTAAGAGTCTTGCAGGTTTGTAATTCAAGGGTTTCATTGGCAACTCCTTCAAGGAGAAGGGTCTCTTGAGGCACTCATACACTCCACTTCTCTAACCCTTTATTCTTCATCTATATTGTTTTTCATTCACATTCATTTTCAGATAGCATAACATATTTAGATAGGTCATTTCTACACATATATACTCTCTTTTTCTTGTGGAAAGTTCTTGCCCTAAAAAGCAAGGGTTTTCTTTCATTTTTCTTGGTTGTGTGTAGCTATTCTAGCAAGCATAACTTGTTGGATTTGCAGGTTTCAGATCTGGTTGAGAGGAGTCTTGACTCCCCAAAAGACATCCACACAACACTAAAAGTCCCTACAAGGGGTTTGGTAGCTATCTCTCAACCCTACTCTTCATTTTTCATCATTTTGGTACGTTTTGCCTCTTCTTCTTGCTTGTTAGTAGCTCACACTTTTAGGGGAAGAAGTGGTATGGTATTCTTCCATGTGTGATCCATTGGGGTAGTTAGATCTAGCTTAGGGATTTCATTTTGTAGTCTTTCTTGCTTCCTTTTAGGCTAGGACGTGAGGTTTAGAAGGTGATGGGCACCTTCTCAACCTAGGACGTGGGGTAGAGGTTGTCTCTTGGTTGCTTGCTTGGTTTGTTAGTTTACTTCTTATTCTCTCTCTCTATCTTTACTTGTTTTCCTTAATTTCTAAATCCTAAAAGAACTTAACCTAACTAAGAAAACTAACTAGTTGCCTACCTAGTTGGGAGAGGAATACCCCAATAGGTAAGGTTAAGTGGTTGATGATGTGATTAATGATCTATGGGCTAATGATATCATTACTTTTTGTTTTAGATCAAACACATAATCATTGTTTTAAGCCTATTGGGCAACATAATAAGTAGCCTAACTAGATCCTTTACTTGCTTAGTTATCTTCAAGTCTTTTCTCCATGCACATGATTAGATCTTAAATGCTTAAATCTCTAAGTTCTTAAATAAGTGAATGGTTTATTTATCTATTGCATATATCTATTGGAAGCCACTTACTTAGGCTTGAATGTTGTTTAATGGTTAAGTAGGCAAGCACACATTAAATCTTCTTTCCATATCTTGAAGGCAAGTTGTCCTTGCCATTTTGATTTTTCTTTAATAGCAAGCTTATATGTGCATGTGATAACTTAAATATTTCATCCATCTTTATTTTCTTTACATGTGTTCACACTTTTAATTGCATAAGCTTGAAGAAACACATTTTTAAGCTCATAACAGTTTCGTCCATAGCACTAAATCACACTTTAAAAGTGTCTTAAAATCTTCAAAACACTCTAAAAATCACCTAAAAGTCTACCTAATCCATATATATACTTAATAGACTATTTAGGGTACCTTAGACCACCATCTTCACCATATAAAACATGGCTTGAGGAAAACAATGGAGGGTGTAGGCAGGGGACTGTCTCAGAGTGCATAGGATGTGTCCTCTCTGGGAAGTACTCTTGTTTTGGGCTGACCTGTGAAGATAGGGTGGCAACACTTATTGAGCATCCGACAATTATTTGGCAATAGGAGGAGGAGGCTTTGGTGAAATCTTAATAAAATTTGATAACTCTTAAGAAAGCCTAATAA
>JASDQU010207943.1:9596-25055 GCA_032191745.1 Picea mariana | reverse complement strand
GTCACAAATTATGAGGAACAACATATTAAGGAGATTTCCTAAAAAATTGGTATAGATGTAATTCCCATTGTCTCCTTGATACTCACCTCTCTCACTTTAGGGCTATTGAATTTACATCTAAATTGTGGTATCTTAGATTTTTTTTTAATTGAAGCTCTTGTATCACTATTTTTTACAATGGAGCATAAAAGTTTATAGGATGGAATTGATATCATGGACACTAAATATGAATATATGGAGGTATCAATGAGTGATACTCTCAAATGATTTTTGGTTCCTTAAATTTGAACTATGATAATAAATCATATTCAGGTTTGAAATGAAAATGAAGAAATTCAATGGGGCGCCATGCTTTCATTGATTCACAAAGAATCAAATTTTATAGCCTAACATTATAAAAAAAATATGGCTTGGTCTAAGAGATTAAACCACGACTATCGATAATCATATAAAACAATGAATTAAATAACTAATTTTTGCACTAAATAGAGCTACTTAGTTTCAACATAGTATCAACAATCCAAACATTAAAATAATTCAAACTCATAAATAAATATCATGGGATTGGAAATAGGATCATTTCTTCTTTCAAATACAAACTTTGAGGATTGGAAAAAGGATACATAACAAGAATATCATTTAAAGTAATTCCTCATGCTTATAATTACTGATTTGGATTATATTGAGAACAACATGAAGGAAAATATATAACAAGGGAACACATAAAGATATTGTGGGAAACAAAATAATGCAGTTAAGCTAATATTCTATTAATGAATGTTTGAAATACAAAATATTGTAAAATGCAAAGCACACAAGCTAGATAGAATGGTGGTAGCTTGTCTCTGAAGAGAGAGAAGTGACAGCTACACTCGTTCAAAATAATTTGATTACAAAGAGGGAAAAATGCCTTTTAATAGAAAGAATGAATGAGAAAACCCTAAACATCCAAAACCCTAACCCTAGAAGATGAAATTCCAAAATTTTTATGGGCCCCGATGTGGTTAGTTGATACATCAACTTCCCAGGGGAAAATGCTTTTCATATGATCTCCGTTTGGGGAACTTGGTATCTCATCAAAAAGGTTTATCCGAGGAGTACACATTCCAAACAAACCAATTATTCCATCGACATCGATTGGGCACTGCCATGTAAAAAAAACATCATTTAGGGCCTAAAAAAACCTAGACGTTTGGGACCCGAAAAATTGTAGAAAAATTGCCAAGGTGTGGAACCATTTTGAATTAATGGAACGTGTGGGTGGCCACCAGTGTCCACCTAGATCAATCTTCCCCCATTAAGAATCAATATTCCCCATTGTGTCAAGTTCCTCAATCAGATGGGGAACTTATGTTGAATCTAACTCTTGGTGAGCCACTTTCCCTGGTGAAGAAGTTTCCCTTCTTTGACGAACCGATAGTGTTGGATTTCCTACTGGAAGGTCCTATTCATATTAGTGTCCATGATATGCTCAAATGTCTCCTATTCAATGCAGTCAGGATTGAATTTTGTAGGGGCCAAGTGCTTGGTTGTATTTGAAGTGTTCAGGAGAGGTGGAAAATACGGTCGAAAAAGTTCCACATGAAATACCGGGTGTAATCCAAGGAAAGGGGGAATACTTACTTCAAAAACATTCTCACCCACAACCTTGGTGGTGGTGTAAAGAAAATATCGAATTGGGTGAATCTTTTGATGGTGTCCTGTGAGGTTCTCTTTCTGCAAATGCAACCATACCTTATCTCCCACCTAAAACTTGTGTGGTACCCGATGTTGATTATGACATTATTTGTTCTTGACATTGTCTTTCTACAAAATATCATGAACTTATTGTTGGATGTGATGGATCCACTCAATAAATTTGGATGCTTGATCAACCTCAATTTGAGCATGGGAGGACTCTTCTTGTCCAATTTCAATGAGTATAGCTATGTTAATGGAGGAAAATGGTCGGAACCCCAAGCACACCTAAAAATGGTTATGGCCAATAGAGTCATGGAGGGCTATGTTGTATCCATGTTGAACATAAGGAAGGATCTAATGCCATGTGTCTATATGTTTGGAATTTTACATCCTTAGGATATGGAGAATCATCTTGTTGACTACCTTTGTTTGTCCATTAGTTTGTGGGTGGAAGGATGTCAATTTGGTCAGCTTGGTGTCTACATTGACCATAGGCTAGACCAAAAAGTACACAAGCACCTACTATATCAATATGAAATGATGGTATATGGAAGCCCAAAATGAACCCAA
The DNA here is from genome assembly GCA_032191745.1 of Picea mariana. Taxonomy (NCBI): domain Eukaryota; kingdom Viridiplantae; phylum Streptophyta; class Pinopsida; order Pinales; family Pinaceae; genus Picea; species Picea mariana. The sequence continues at coordinate 22,805 of JASDQU010207943.1, read as the reverse complement.
ACACATTTAGAGAAGATCTTAGTGGTGGCCTCAACTGTGATGCTCTTCTTACAGTGTGCCAAAAATGCCATCTTAGAGAATCGATCAACGACCACGAAGACACAATCATTCCCATGCTATGTTGAAGGCACACTAGAAATGTAATCCATGGATATGGAATACCAAGGCCTATGTGGAGTAGGAAGAGGGGTGTATAACCCCCATTTCTTGATGGCGAATTTGGAAATGGCACATGCAGTGAAGGATATGATGTACTTGCGGATATGTTGTTGAAGATTTGGACAATAAAAATGATTTTGTAGTAATGCCACTTTTTTTTACACACCAAAGTGTCTTTCCACCTGACTATAATGAGCATCCCAAATAATTTTTGTACACTCACTTGAAGGAACATAGAGATGGATCAGATGGCATAGCAGTCCATCCTGGAGATGAAATTCTCGAACTGATTTTCCTGCGCTCAATGTATGATAGGTAGCAACAAAGTTGGAGTCACTATTGTATAATTGTGTCCACCTGCATGTTTCACGCCCATGGGATTTAACAATTGTCACTAGCACCAAAATCAAGGGTCGACTAAGGAAATCTGCGACATGGTTTGTGCTGCCCTTCTTATACTTGATGTTCAAGTGGAATTGTTGCAGGTACATGGACCACTTATGATGGTGGTCAATCTATAACTTTCCCAGTGTCTGCATGATTTGTAGAGGCCTATGATCAATTTGGATGATTGTTTCCTTCCCTAGAATAATGCTTCCACTATCGACATGCTTACACAATGGAGTGCATCTCTTTATCGTAGGTGGGGTTTCTGCGAACAACATAAAATAGTGTTTCACTGTGATAGGCCACTCGATGCCCAAACTGAGTGAGGATTGTGTTACAACATAAACTTGTCAAAGCCTTAGGGGTTAGTGGTTTCTACCTAAGTCTATATTTAGGCCTATCTATCCTCCTTTCGCAGATCCATTCTTAATTTTTTCCCTTTTGTCTTGTAGTTTTCTCTACATCTGCCCTTGATCGTTTGAATGAACTTTTGTTCTGTTTTGTCCTACCTGAGAAGTCTCGACCCTAAGATTTCATGTTTTATCTAAGCTGATCACTTCTCTCTTTACCTCTGTCACTAATCATTTGTTTTCCCGAGCCCTCAGTCAGTCATCCAAGTAATTATTCACAGAAACCACATCCATAAGCACAAGCGTAACACTTAGAGTGGGATGGTATGGACTTAAATTAAGCATAAGGCAGTTTTAACCTTTAAACGGTGGAGATCCAATTAGTATTATCGATCAATGGCTCGTGTTCTTTCGGAAGGTCAAAGTTACGCAAAGCTTAGCGCCAGAGCAGGCTCGAAATCAAAGGTCGAGCATAGATTAAATCTGGGTTGTGGAACTCATTGGGAGAGATCAACGATGGAAAATTATCACGGGAATCGGTTGTTCAAAATGTTGTTAAATTTTTTTGTCAAGGATCCGAACTCTCGAAATATGAGATCAACATGAGACATTGATCTTGAAGGGGACAGTTTTCAGCTGATCCAAGTATTTGGGGAAATTAGCTTTGGGAGGATTTAAGTGAGGAATGCATGAAAGTCCTGATGTGCCGATTGCCTATATGTTGAAGTCACGAAACTTGGGATTTGTGGGAGTCGTCTGATCCAGCGGGGACATGTGGCAGTGGATTAAAAAATGTCGCAGAACCGAGTTTTGATTTGAGCCACAAACAAATGTCGCAAAGTGAAAAATTGCGAAATCAATCTGGGTCATCCAAACCAGAGGAGCATGTGGCATTTGTATTTCAAGGTTTCATGGATTGGGAATTATGAAGTCTAGCATGTAGGAATCCCCAAAAGGCGAAATCCTGAAACACCTTTGGAGATAGATGCTAGGTCACGGTCTGTGGTCATGCAAAAGTAAGGTTTAGAAGAAACATCCGACCCCTAGTCATGTTTAGAGGACTATTTCAGAGTCCAGAGGAAGCATCACAATTGTTGGTTGAGAAGCAGATTTGACCGTCGGTCATATAAGTGGTTTCGCCGATTCTAATATTGGGAAATCTAAAGGTGAGCCATATGAAATCCCCCGAAACATGAAATGCCAGGATGTCGTTAGCACAGGGTCATGGCCTTGGGTTACATTAAGGAGGGGACAAAGGAAAGGAGGCTAGCTTCCAAGCCTTGGAGAGAAGGCACGTGGTCGTCCCCTGAGAATTTCATCTTGGCCACTCTCCGGGGAAAATAAATTAGTGTAAATTTAGAAGGTGGTTGATACCTTGGCTCAATCCATTAATGGAAGGCATGGAGGTTCTGGAGTGGTCATCCTATGGTACCCCTGTGGATGAGTTTCTATGCCAGATCCATACCGATCTGATCTTGCTTCTGATAGAGGAGTGCAAGTGCAACCTGACAGAAAAAGATGTAGAAGCCAAGCCTTGAATGCAATGACCATAGTGTGCTTCTGAAGGGATCAATTTGTTTTGAGTATAAATACTCAATTTTGATATTTTTTTAGGGTTGATAGTAGAGAAAAGCTCATGTATTGTAAAGTTTTAGTAAATCCTATGGATTTTGGTTATGTATATGTATTTGAGACTTCTTTTTTAATGACAGTCAAATTTCTTCCATCTTGTTTGCCTATGATACTGAAAGAGTTCAAGATCGACTGATTCACTTGAATTACTGTGACTGCATTATGATGAAAGTTTGATTATAGTGTTGTTATAATTCATTTCAGTTTCTTTAAGATTTAAATTCGAGAAGTAGTCGCATTTAAATTTTTCTTCCTTGGGCTGTTGAAATATATGATGTTCACAGCATACCTCTACTCTCTTTTCACTAAAGTCTTCCCTCTACTCACCCCTACTAGAACCTACTGACTGAATTTAAGCTAAGACCTCACCTGCTTGTGCATACCAGTTGAATTCCCTAAGTTAAAATGATATTTTCCCGAGTCTCCGCCCATTTGACCCTTAATAACCAAATTGTGACATAAATTATGATGGGTATCGGGCTTACCTCTGCCACAATCCAAAGGTGACCTCTGGTGCTAACATTTCTGGCGTCGTTTTCAGGGACGAATTGAAGATTTTCCCTGGGTAGAAAGACAATGAAATTTTGATTCTGAAGGTGCATTGGAATTTAGAACCTTTTGAAGATTGCAACTTGCACCTGGCGACTCCACTGTGGAAAGTCCACTGTCTTGGCTCTGCTGTTTCAACGTGACTACTTCTAGCTACACCTAGTATCCCCTGGGAGAACACGAGGATCAGAGCTGGTCTTTGATGATGGAAAAAGATCAGACACACTCATTCTTTATATCATTCACCTGGCTACTCCATGGTTAAAGGATTGATTGGCGACTCCATTGGTTCAAAATGGACAAAATCCTGGCTCGAAGGTTTTCTCCTTTTAATTTTTCTATTGTTCCTGGTTTTCCTAATGTTGTCCCTACTGTGGATGGATGGGGTGATTATTTTCCTATTTTTAGAAGACACAGAGATGACAATCCTGGCGAGCATATTCGTGAGTTTCATGAACTCATGCATCAATGGGAGATACATCATGAGGATGTATTAATGAATATGTTCATGTTCTCATTAGATGGGGATGCTCACGAGTGGTTTCGATCCTTGGCCCCTACTAGCATCCTTCGAGGTCTGACTGTTTCAAATGAAAGTTGTGAGGATGAAATATGTGAGGATGAAAGCTATGAGGATGGAAGCCATGAGAATAAAGGATATACCTCGGAGGACTTGATGGAGCTGGTAAAATCTCTTTCTACAAGGATGGAGGGATTGGAGGCAGATTTTTCTCTCCTCTCTTACGAAAAAGATGCAGAGGATATTTAGGTCCTTGAAACATAGGTTTTTGGCAGCCTTTCTTATGACGAAGGAATGATGTCAGATACCGACCAAGAACAAATAGATTTTGACGGATATCCCAGTGAGGATGATGAAAATAAGATCTCTTCCATGGTTCCTGATTATAGTGATTGTGAAGTTGATCTCGGGGAAAGCCATGAAGGAGAAAAGGAGGAGCCACATCTCTCAGCTATCTTGGTTCAAAATTTTGCCCCTTTTAATTTCTCAGCCATATATGGTTATCCACATCCAGTTCAGGATATAAATGAATGGGATGATTATCTTCTGAGATTCAGAGGAAGCAAGCATGACCATCCCGGTGAGCACTTATTAAAATTTCATACATACATGCTTGAACTTGGCTTCTTTCACGAGGATGTCTGGATAAAGATATTACGTTTTTCTCTAGAAGAAGATGCTCTTGGATGATGTCTATCTCTCTGTTACACATTATTTTCATCACCCTTATGATCATTAATGATGAAAACCTATTTGTTTCCTTCAGAGGGGTCAGTGGCCTAAATTCCTGAAGAAAGAAGGGAGAAGAACTTTTCATGAGAGAATAAGTTGTGTTTTCCTTTATAAAAACTCTATTAAAGAGGATTTCCGTAGGTTGTTCTATACACAGGGTGTGAAAATGCCTGATTTTCGTAGGCTGTACTAAATCCAGGCTACAAAGTTTTCGCAGGATACACTATGTCTAGGGTGCGAAAATCTTCGTACGTGGGAAAAATGAGCATCTTCTCGATGCTTCTAGAAGGAGAAGATTCTATGGTGAGTTGGATTTCGAATGGTTTGGATCTTACTCGCTTTCATGATTTAGTGGGTTCATCCTAACCTTCTCAACTTATCCTCTTCAACTTATAAAAGGAGAGGAACTCTCATGGAAATGGTTAGAAGTTGTTTTGGATTGAAATTGTTAGCTTGGTTAGAGTGGCTTTGAGCTTTGCTTTGTCAAGATAGATTGTGAGGAGCTATCATATCTATGATCTCAGAATCCTTGGAGTAGAAGTGTGTGGGACAAAAAGAACTGTTGGAAGGAACCTGACAACATCAAGGCATCTGGTTGTATCTTTCTTCCACATTATTTAATACATATATACTTTTCTTTCCTATATGAATGTTATTTGTCCATATTGTATGACTCCTTGATCACGTACATAGTTTCATATTAAATAGACTCTGTTATTCTTGTCTTTGTTTGCTTGTGTTTATTTCTAGATATTTCTCCATAAGCCTTTTGACGGAGCTTGGATTGCATTGGCAAAGTCAAATATTCAATAGTTAAAAGGTATGTTCTAGATCCATTTCTCATTTGATATTTGAAATCTAAGGAAAGAGTAGTGTACTATCTTGTTTTGTTCTAGTTTCATAGTGAATCTAGGGGGATTGTTTTGTGTCTGCACTTAACAATTATTCCGAAAACAAAATTGGCGACCATACTGGGGAGCATATTGTTTTCCTAGTTTTCCTTGCTTTCTTGCCTTTGATTGCCTAGTTTCTATTTTTTGAGTCTGCGGGGGATCCATCCAGACTATCTGGATCTGAAAGTTCATTTAGAATCTTTGCCCTTTTTCCAATTTTATTTTTTTTACAGACACTTCCGCACTGTATTCTATATACAACCTGCAAAAACCTTAGATTTCCGTACCCTGACTGTTTTGACTAGTGCGGAATTTCCGCATCCTGCTTTTATCTAGCCTGTGGAAACCCCAATTTTCCGCACTGTACCCTACTGTTGGCCTATGAAGGTGTCTGTAATTGTTTTTTGGATTGGATCTTATTGTCTTTTGATACCCAATTTTTCTTTGATCACCTGGGATGAACTTTTGGATCCTGTATTTGATTGTTTATAGTCTTCTTGGCAATTTTTGACCTTCTTTTAACCATCTTTTCTTTGTTTGCTTTTGAAAGATTTGGTCTCTTGCTTTGAGTGTCTTTCAGTTACAAATCATTTTTTTTCTTTAGAATTGTTTAGTGAAAGAATACTACTTTTTCTGAATAAATCTTGTTAAAAGAGAAACTCAGTTTGGGTTGTTTTCATTTTGAGGTGATTTGTTATTGATTTTAGTGTCTCTTTGAAACAAAAAAAATGTAATTTCTTGCTTTATATTAGATTGGGGGCATCCTTGCATTTGAAGTAGCGAAATTGCATGATTTTTGGCATTTTTTGGTCTTGAATTTTGAAAATTTTCCCCCCTCATGGTCGGGGGGGGGGCATGAATCGTGTATTGGTGTACAATATCTTTATCTCATTTCTTGAAGATATGAATATTTATGAGTTTAATAAAATTTTGGGACATTGTGCATCTGGGAATGATAAATGTTTTCTCCTTCTCGTAGCATAGCTTTCATCGAAATGAAAAGATTGCATCTTCATCTCTTTGCGTATCTTTCAAGTCGGTCAAAACATCATATTGTCCACGCCATCTTCCTTTTGAGTAACAACAACTTTAAAATAAAGCACTTATAAAAATTTATTAGACATTTTTATATTTTATGGTAGCAAACCAACATTAGATTAGTTGTAGGGCTTTGGAATAGGTGTGAAAGATAACTTTACAAAGCTGCAAATAAACATAGAATCTTGAGTTAGGGAGTGATAAATCCACTTATTAAATTTTGTCCTGGGAATCCCTTCTCATAGAAGGGTCAAACTTGAGGTCGCATTGAGGCTGGCAGAGTTACTTACCCTGCTTTGTTGGTCTTGGTGTAGAGATTGCACGTATTATGGGGTTCGCTTCCCAAAATGATGAGTGGAAGGCTTTCAAGTTGATTTTAGGCAAGATACATTGCCTTTGCATGTGGATCAGACTCTTGACTATTTCCCCAGGAATCACTATAGTAATTGGTAACCTTAGTGGCCTATCTCTTTAGGGTCTTTACACAAGGTGATTGTGGAGGGGCAAGTCTTCAAGGTACCTGGAATCGACGTTGGCCAAACTCACTCGGGCTCCTTGGAGGGTGTTGACCGCCTCTCCAACACAGGTGGTCAAATCATGTGCCATGAAGATATGAATCGTCAAATTCCATGTTGTCGAAGACTTTTGGTTCTACAGGGCATGTTTGGCCCCAACACTTCTTTTTGTAATTGGAATTTCTGCACCCCTGTGTGGGTTAATAACGTAATAGGTCTGCATGAGTCATGTCTAGGTTAGTTACCTTGGGATAGGTTCACTGGGAGAGTTCCTTTCACCGAGGGTTTTTTATCCTCAGGTTATCAATTAGGCTTTTCAGCCTTATTGATTTCCCTTGAGTTTTTCCCTCACACTTCCAATAATTCCTCCAAAGTGGTGAACGACATACTAATGGTCTTATATTTTGGTAACTATTATAGGGAATCATTGTAAATGACCATGCAATATATATTATAAAGTTTCACGGAATTCCATCGAGTCTAAGTTAGTTTTTTTTAATTAATTAATTTTTAATTAAATTTCCCTAAGTTTGGAGGTTTAATTATTTAATTAATTAATTATTTTTGAGCAATAATTGTAAAAACTAGGTTTTTGAATTTTGATAGGGGTATTTTTTCTCAAAAGAAATGGAATAACACCCCCTACATCCATGGACCAAGTTTCAACTTAGTCGGACAACTTTAGCCATGGGTTTGTCCACCCGGAGTGTCAGTCATTCTAAAACAACAATTTTAATTGCTAAAGTCCAAACATGGAAAAATGTAAAAGTTGAAATAATGAGTTAGAGGATGTGAAAAGGTGAAATGATGGTTAGCGAGAGACCCTCTAAGCATAACATGACCCTCCCAACCTTTTTCAACCTCTTTCTATCCCTGACCCCTTCTCCTCATCAAAAAGTTATGCCCCCTTAGGGGGATTGACGTTTTTCCTTGGTGGAAGACTTTGTGACTTGGATGGGGCCCCCTCTCTTGTTATTTACCTCTATTTAACATCCACATCACCCCTTGAGGTGACCCCACTCCCTCCACCTCACTAATTCCTTTCCTTTTCTTGTTTTTACCCCTTGTGGAGCGCCTTCCAAGGAAGTTATGCCCCTCCTTTATAGATCTCCAATGAAAAATCGTTTTTATTTGTTGGAGGCTCTTCCCCTTCCCTAGCATGTATCCTACGACCTCCCTCATGTTCTTTGTGTGATCCCAACCTTACCACACTCATCTTTCACCCTTTATTCCTTTACCTCATCCCAAGAGGTGTGCCCTCCAAGAGGAGTTGCACTCTCCCTCTTCTAGAAACTCCACAAAATAATTTTTAAAAAATTATTTGTGAATCCTCACCTAGCTTGGCACGGATCCCATGCCTCCTACACACCCTTGGATTTATCCCAACCTTTTTTCCTCTTTTCTACACCCTAGATCTATTGTGCAAACCCTAGATGGTGCGCCCTAGCCTTGAGATCTACTCATTTGCTTGGTGGTGGACACTTGGCTTAGATCCAAGAGAGGTAGGTTTGCCTCTCCAAGTATAAATAGATCTCATTTATCACTCCAAACTCACCATATCTTGAGCTATTTTTATGCTACTTGATTTTCCATTCTCTCTCTCTCTCCATTATTCCATTTTTCCATTATATGCTCTTCGGGTTTTGGAGTATTTTCTCTCCAATATCTATTTTCTTGAGTAATAATAAAGGAGAAACTTTGGAGGATAACTAAAAGAGAAATGCATGTTCTTTATCTTCTTATGCTTATGAGGTAATCTTGTATCGATTTCTTTGGGTGAATGCAACATTTGATCTTAGGTAAAGTGTTATCTAAGTAGATCTATCAATGCATGTTCTTGTGGATCTATATATCTTGATGTGTTAGATAGGATTGAAGTGTTGTCTTATTTACATGTTCAACATATTATCTCTTGTATGCACATCACTTTAAGAGTCTTGCGGGTTTGTAATTCAAGGGTTTCATTGGGAACTCCTTCAAGGAGAAGGGTCTCTTGAGGCACTCATACACTCCACTTCTCTACCCCTTTATTCTTCATCTATATTTTTTTTCATTCACATTCATTTTCAGATAGCATAACATATTTAGATAGGTCATTTCTACACATATATACTCTCTTTTTCTTGTGGAAAGTTCTTTCCCTAAAAAGAAAGGGTTTTCTTTCATTTTTCTTGGTTGTGTGTAGCTCTTCTAGCAAGCATAGCTTGCTGGTTTTGTAGGTTTCATATCTGGTTGAGAGGATTCTTGACTCCCCAAAAGACATCCACACAACACTAAAAGTCCCTCCAAGGGGTTTGGTAGCTATCTCTCAACCCTACTCTTCATTTTTCATCATTTTGGTACGTTTTGACTCTTCTTCTTGCTTGTTAGTAGCTCACACTTTCAGGGGAAGAAGTGGTACGGTCTTCTTCCATGTGTGAGCCATTGGGGTAGTTAGATCTAGCTTAGGGATTTCATTTTGTAGTCTTTCTTGCTTCCTTTTAGGCTATGATGTGAGGTTTAGAAGGTGATGGGCACCTTCTCAACCTAGGACGTAGGGTAGAGGTTGTCTCTTGGTTGCTTGCTTGGTTTGTTATTTTACTTCTTAGTCTCTCTCTCTATCTTTACTTGTTTGCCTTAATTTCTAAATCCTAAAAGAACTTAACCTAACTAAGAAAACTAATTAGTTGCCTACCTAGTTGGGAGAGGAATACCCCAATAGGTAAGGTTAAGTGGTTGATGATGTGATTAATGATCTATGGGCTAATGATATAATTACTTTTTGTTTTAGATCAAACACATAATCATTGTTTTAAGTCTATTGGGCAACATAATAAGTAGCCTAACTAGATCCTTTACTTGCTTAGTTATCTTCAAGTCTTTTCTTCATGCACATGATTAGATCTTAAATGTTTAAATCTCTAAGTTCTTAAATAAGTGAATGGTTTATTTATCTATTGCATATATCTATTGTAATCCACTTTCTTAGGCTTGAATGTTGTTTAATGGTTAAGTAGGCAAACACACATTAAATCTTCTTTCCATATCTTGAAGGAAAGTTGTCTTTGCCATTGTGATTTTTCTTTAATAGAAAGCTTATATGTGCATGTGATAACTTAAATATTTTTCATCCATATTTATTTTCTTTACATGTGTTCACACTTTTAATTGCATAAGCTTGAAGAAACACATTTTTAAGCTCATAACAGTTTCGTCCATGGCACTAAATCACACTTTAAAAGTGTCTTAAAATCTTCAAAACACTCTAAAAATCACCTAAAAGTCTACCTAATCCATATATATACTTAATAGACTATTTAGGGTACCTTAGAACACCATCTTCACCATCTAAAATAGAGCTTGAGGAAAACAACGAAGGGTGTAGGCAGGGGACTGTCTCATGGCGCACAAGATGTGTCCTCTCTGGGAAGTACTCTTGTTTTGGGCTAACCTGTGAAGCTAGGGTGGCAACAATTATTGAGCATATGACAGTTATTTGTCAATAGGAGGAGGAGGCTTTGGTGAAAGCTTAATAAAATTTGATAACTCTTAAGAAAGCCTAATAACTAAACCTTGGACCAAATCTAATAAACACATTGTGGGTTAAGTAGTCAAGAGTGTGGGTAATCTTCATCAATCTTAATAACATTTGTGCTTAAATCTTCTAAATCTTCTTGAATGTGTTGATTATATTGATATATTTATGATGATCTCATAATTGTGATGAATTGTTGATGTTGATGCTTTAATCCTTTGATATCCTGCACACATATAAGTAAAACGTGGTTAGCTTGCTCTTCTATCATTTGCATCTTAGCATTTTTACTTGTAATTAATTGTATCTAATATTCTTTGGTTCAATTTATTCTTTTGTAATCTTGTAAGTAACTTGTAATTTGCTTGTAATGAACAACCCTTAAACTTACTTGACCCCTTGCCCAATATTTAGGCACTAGTCTTAGTTTCCCTAGGAAAAGGCTTGACTTACATACTAACCCTTGCATCTTTCAATTGCTTCTTGTGCATCATAGGATAGATCCCCCCTAACCTTAAGAAATTAAAAATAACTCCTAGAACTTAACTTTAACACATCTAGTAACTAAGGTCTACCCTCTTTGGCTTCCCTAGGAGTAAGCCTAGATGGAAGAGGTTCCAGTCAAAGTGACAGCATGGGATGTGAACCTAGGCATTGTGCCTCCAAGGACACACTAAGTGAGCCGGACTTAGATCATGTTTGCAAGTGTGTATAAGGAAAACAATAGAGGGTATACCCATGATTATGTGTGGGAGATTGCACTAGGGTGTAATTCCGTTAAGCAGGTCGTTAATGTAACTTTTCCACCCGCTCTATCTCAACCCCTTCTTATTTTGTCCCTACGACATTGGATTTCATAACCAACGAGTGTGCTCATTGTGAGAAGGTTTTGTTTTCTTACTTTCTTACTAGATTTTTAGCATATGTTGTTTGTTCTCCCTAGCATACTCTAGGTTGGATATTTATTTTTATGGCGTCAGTTCCCAGAATGATCAATGAAGGAACCCCTACCCCAGGGGAACCTTTTATTTTTCCTTATTACAGAAACATTGGTCCTCCTCACATCGCTACTTTGAGCCTTACAGGTCTCACAATTAGATTACTGGTATGGTTGTTTTCCACTCAGGATGTCCTGAATGCAGTTAGTGCTTCATTTGTAAGCACTTCCCCCCAAGAACATCAACCTCATGTTGATCCTTCATATTCTTCACCAGTAAGATCGTCTTCGCCTTCTTCACTTGCAAGGTCTTCTTCCATTTCATATTCTTTGTCGAGTGAAAGATCTAAAGATAGTAACTCGATGGATAGGAAGAAGAAGAAATGAAAGAATAAGAAGAAGAAAAATAAACAAGGGTCCAAACTTCCAACCACTGTTGGACATGTTGGAAAGAAACTAGTTATTGTTAATCGTGTTGGGAGTGTTGATGCTTCCAAGATCACCCAAACAACCCATAAGCCCAAGTACCCTTCCAGGCTTTGTAAGGGTAGCCATCTCCTTAAGGATTGCACTGGTCTATTCAAGGTTATAGAAGCATGGTCTACACACCCTTGCCAACCCATGTTGCCAACCTCTGAACAACATGTTGACGACCTCCCATCAACTAGTCAAGATACCATTGGGAAGAAGAAAATTAAAGCCAAGTTCTCGTTTATGTTATGCAAAGGGAGTCATCAAACTCACCTTTTACCTCATATGGATGAAGCCTCTAAATTCCTGGAAGAAATGACTATTTCACAACCTCAACTTCCAGCTTCTTATCGCATGCTTACTCTTGACCCACTTGTAGTTGATCATGTCGTCAGTATGGTCACATCCTTATTTGAACCAGTTGAAAAAGTGGTCGATTTGATCTCATCATCAGTCAATCCTACTCTCTCGTTAGAGAGTGAAACTCAAGTGGTCAATCTGATCCTATATTCACTCGATCCCACTCTCTCGTTAGAGAGTGAAACCCAAGCGGTCGATCTGTTCCCACCTATCAGCCCCATTCTCCCCTTGGAGAAGGAAACCCAAGTGGTCAATTTGATCTCATCATCAGTCAATCCTACTCTCCCTCTAGAGAGTAAACCTGATCTTCTCATGTTTTTCTCGTTGATACAGACTCTATTGTGGTGGGGGAAATTCCTCCTTCTCCCGTGGAACCCCCTCCAAGTAATGAGGCCATCCTTTTTAATTGGGGTGTGCTAACTGGACCTCATCTTCCCTCTCACATTCCTTTCCAGATCATAGTACAGGTTTGTGATTAGGAATTTCCTCAGACGCTGATAGATGAAGGAGAATCCATTAGTATTTTGTCCTCTATTGCTTGGCAAGCTTTGGGTTGTCCTCATCTTGCGTCGGTTACACAGAATCTGTTAGCTTTTAACAGAAGGACCAATAAACCTTTAGGGACCCTTCCTTGGTTTCCTATAACTTTGGGAGGGAAAACGGTCTTTATTGATGTCATGGTAGTCCAAGACCCCTTGGATTTCGCTTTGATCCTTGGGTGAGATTATGTCTATGCCATGAAAGCTATTATGTCCACTCTTTTAAGCATGATATATGTCCCTCACGATTGATGGATTGTGACTATTGATCAACTTTCATTCATCGGTCCTAACTGGATGACCTCCCTAAATGGATCTTATATGCAGATAGTATCTTCCCCGCCACATGTTAATTATGTGGTGTTGTCTCCCATGAATTCAACTTATGATGATTTGGATCCCGTAGTTGACACGGTGATATCTTCGATAGGGTTTTTAGAGCTTGATCTCCTTACTCCTGTCATGACCCTTGACATGGTGTCCTTCCAAAGTGTGTCTCTTCTATCCAGTGAAGATCTCTTGGAAGCCATGATCGCTTTTTGTCCCTTGACATGGTGTCCTTCCGAAGCATTTTCCTCTTGGAAGCCATGATCAAGAAGAGTCATTTGAGCAT
>JASDQU010207942.1:12464-24634 GCA_032191745.1 Picea mariana | reverse complement strand
ACTGTATATAGTACAAATGATAGATTTAAATAGGTTAGATTACAACAGTTCTTAAGTTATTATGTTGTCATTTTTATATTTGAACGTAATGAAAATGAAAATACCAAGTTTATCATGTTTTTGTAGTTAAGAGGCCTTGAAAAGTAAATAAGTTATAAAAATGGGTAAAGATATGTCTTATGTTATTAATTAAAGTTTGGGCAAGTTAAAAGTAAATTATATTAATCTTCAACCTTACTTTGTATCAAAATTTTACAAACTAGTTTACTTGAAAGTACGATGTGAGAATTGGTCATCAGTTTGAGAATATTGCTTTTGTTCATAAGTTCATAATGAATAATTAAAAATAGTTATGCTAAGCTCAATTAGCATTTATAAAATCTTTGTGATATTTTAATTTCCTCTTAATTGTAATTTCGTCATATATTTTTATATTCCCATAATTAATACAAGTCTCAAAATCTGAAATTCAACATTTTTTTACTATACTATAAAGATGCATGAATGTCAAACTTAACCAAGAAACATGTACAAAAACAAAATATTTAGAATATACAATGTTTTGATTTGTATGAATTATTCTCTTTAAATAATTTTCTTAAGTGGGTTAATTACATGTATTTAAGTTTTATGTCATCTTTTGATATCCTATGTTACATGTTAATTGTTGTTGTAATCGATATTAATAATTGAATTAGCTATTAGGAGTGGTAAATTTATATCCAATTAGCTATTAGGAGCTGTAAAATTTCTTACCCACAAATAAAAAGAGGGGATAAAGATAGGGGATAAGGGATAAAAAACTGTAATGATCTACATGTTTAGTTCAATTTTTAATTATAAATTTTTTAATATTATATATTATATGTAATATATAATTAATATATAACTTAAAATATTATATTTTATTATGTTATAATTAATATTTAATACACCATATTATATTTATTATATTATTTATATTATATTATATTATTATATTTGTAATATAAAATTAATATATAACATAATATATTCTATTTATTATATTATAATTAATACATAATACAATATATTATATTTATTAAATTACATAATATATTATGTATTTTATTTTTATGTAATATATATATATATATATATATATATATATATATATATATATATATATATATGGGTTTAGAGAGGGACACATGTATTAGTTATTTAAGGACAATGATTTTTATGTAAAGGACACATGCATTAGATATTTAAGGACAATGATGTTTTTTTTTTGAAAAACTCACTTAGGAGGCTCATTTTAGATCTGGATATTCCCCTAATTAGTATGTATGAACTCAATTTTTTTTTCCTCAAAAAAAAACCGTAATTCTATTCATCCAAAGAGAACCAATATACATTATGCAGGTGCAAAGGCACGACCCAAAACTGGGTAGAGATCCCAAAGGGACAAAGAAAAACTGGCTGGAGAGCTAACAGGAAAGAGACAGGAGCTGATAGGAACCCCTACTAGGACAGAGACCTAGTACAAGAGAGCCCGTCACAGAATAAAACTCCACACAGTACAATCCAAAAACAAACCTTGGTGGCTGAATGGACCAGGTCAGAGAGGTATGAAAACCTTCACATCAACTGAACCAGAAAGCAAAAACGTTGATGAAGACCTCAACCAACAACAAAAAGAACAGGAACCACACACCCACTCCATGAACCTCAAAGTGATGGGGACACATTGTATTCCCAAGGATAGGACCTCGAAGTTCTGGCACAAACCCCGTCAGAAAGAAAAATACATCAACAACCACCAAAATGAGCTAGATATGAGCATACATCAAACCTTGAATAAACTGAAGAAACTAGAGGGAGGGATCACAAATATGGAGCAAAATAAAGAAAGGACCTCGCTAGAGACCACTCCAAGAAGCCACAGATTTGAGAAGAGGTAACACTTCGTAGCAGCACCCATAAGCAAGAAAATGGATCTGCTCCCAGAGAAAAACACCAACGGTACAACTGATATGCAAGCACCGAAGCCCACCCAAAAGAAGCAAGTCCAAGCAGTGGGTACGAACTGGTATGATCAAGAGATCCAGTGTGCTGGAACTACAAAAATTGAAAATACTGCAGATAAAAGAAGGGTCGTTGCCATCAACCAGAAAAAGTCTGGTCTGCGCAAGATCAAGGAATAGGAGGGGGTGGAGACCTCCTTGCAGGAAACCCAAGAAAGGAAGACTCCAAACTAGGATACGAACCACCGAGGGAAGGAAGCTTCGGGCCAAAGGAGCTCGTAGAGAGATCTGCGCATAGGCCGCTAGACAAAAAAATTGATGTGGGAGGTCTGCGACCCATGTATGAACTCAAAATTAAAGACTAATACAATATAGTACAATATGGTAATGATATGAAATGGTGTGTAACAAAAATACATTTTACAATTATGATATAAAATATTTGATATTTACAATACAACAATATATTGTTTTTAAAGTAAAAGTTAAAATTAAAATACTAAAAGTTCAAATATCATCTAGAATTACAATGGAAAGTTATTTATATCATTGACACATAACATTTAATTATATCATACAATAAAAAAATTAAAAATATTTCATATGAAATATTAAATACTAAAAACATTATAAATTTAATAATCAAATTATTAAATCCACTATAGATTTGAAAACATAAAAGTAAGTAATTAAAGAATAAAACATGTATAATATATCACTCTCCGTTGTCATGTAAAATTTGCAGGGGAGAGACTTGCAAGAGAGACATACAAAGGACCATTGTGGAGAAGCATAATACTTTGGAACCACAATATTATTCAGTATACGAGAGGTTTAAGGGTATGGTGATTCACTCTAAACCTTTTCCATAAAGTTTTTTAAATATTAAGAAGGTATTCAATATTTTCATTATTTTTCCAAAATTTACAGGAGATAGATTTGGAAGAGAGACATACCGGGGAGCATCGTGGAGCAGAAGAATACTTTGGAACAACAAAAATATTTAGAAAATTAGGATTTGAAGGGTATGATGATTCACTCAAAACCCTACATAGTAAAAATTTTAAATTTTATTGTTGATTTTGATAATAATTGTTTTTACAAATTGTATTACTATTGATTTTGATAATAAGTTTTTTTACAAATTGTATTACTATTGATTTTGATAATATATATATATATATATATATATTTTTAAATTGTATTCCTATTTGGATTTTAATTAAAATTCAGAAAAAAAGAAAAATTCATACTTACTTTAAACCCTTGTTTTTTTTTGCTTACGTGAATGCAAAATTTTACCTTAGGGTTTAACTCCCTATATCACTTCATAATTGAGGATTTTCATTTTAGGCATTTTAGATCTAATGGTTTTTTTTTTTTCTATATATAAGTGTTTGGCCTGTGATGCAAAGGGACCACTTATTGCACCGAATGCCAAACACAATCGACCCTCTGACTTTTTTTTTTTTTTAAACAGTTTCTGATTTGACATTTTTTTTTTAAGAACATTTTTCAATTTTTCGGTGCGCCATTTCGACAGAAACACATCGGTGCATTTATGTCTAAGGAGCATCAATAAAGACAAGAATTAAAAAATAATAATGAAAAAATAAAATAGAAAATATGGTGCATAAAAAAAATATCGACGTTGTTTTCTTATCTAAACAACACAGAAAATGTTATCACATAATTTTTTAATTTTTCTTTTCATCAGTGTGTAATTTTTCTATGGTTTTTTATGAATGCTTAATTTTTTTGCTATGTTTTTGTTTTCTAATGTAGTCGTTGTGATGTCTTCTATATATCGCACTGTTGTAATTCACAATTTAAAAAAAAGAATTAAAATCTCCAGTGTATTTTTTGTATTGAACACACCGATGCGTTTTATGTAATAAACACATCGATGTTTTGTATTTAAAAAGCGCACTGTTTACAACGATTTTTTTTCCGCTGAAAATTATGTGATTTATTTATAAAATATATTTAATAATTTCTATATTGAACGGTACATGTTATATATTGATAAAAATATGAGTGAGAATAGTTCAAATAAGAAAAGTTCTGGTTAAAAAACAAAAAAAGAAGGTTCTCTATAAATTCTATAAAAAACTAATATGGTTGAACTATATGTAAGTTTAACTAATATGTATTGGTTAGTGTGTGTCATGTAGGGCCGCAAAATGAGGAAGCTCGATAAGATTATTTTTGATCTAAGTGCAAAAGAGCGTAAAAACTTGATGGAAAAATTGCAGAGGGATGAAATAGGTGAATGAAAAAATACCATTCAATATGAATGTTTTTTTTGAATTTTCATTAATAATATAGTTAGGAATATTATATTACATGTTTCAAACAATCTATTAATTCACACATGTTTAATGTTCTACATGCACCAACAACGAGGGAACAAAATGTCATCCTAACAAAATAATAATAATTAATATAGAAGATGTAAATGATGATGAATTGGTCCTTAGCTCATCTGGAGTGGCGTTGGAGATTAATCAAAGGGTTTTTTTTTTTACAAAACTATGATGGATATATTGAAATGAATATATAGACGTACTTTCCACTTACAATATAAAAATCAATCCAATGATTCCAAGAACCAGGTTATATCTAAACTACACGAAGCATTTCTATAGCAATAATCAATGAGACCTGTCAAACTTGCAATAACTAAAACATACAACAACAAAAAAGAATCATTCAAAAAGTAATATTCCTAAAAAATGTTTTTTTAGAATATATATATATATATATATATATATTACAAAGTATTCATTTATTAATATATCAATTTTGTCATATTTAGTTTTCATATATCAATATAAAAATACTTTATTGTCATGTTATTTTTTCAGCTTAATTATGTAAATACTAGAGGACCAATGAGTTGATATCCGAAATATGCCAGTAGGAATGTCCAAAAAAGTGTACAAGGAGATGGTCAAAGAAATGGACATAATTGCATCACAGGAGGAGCCATCWCAACAACAACGTGCATCAAATGTATGTAATCATTGAATTTTTCTATTAGGTACAAATAATTAATTTAGCATTAAATAYTAATTTTCAAATATTTTCTTACAAAAAAGAAAATAAAATGGAACTCATTCTGCACATAAAACTGGACGATAAGGAAGAAAATGGTTGATAGAAAAGTTTGTGAGTAATTGTTATTTCCTTATAACAGCTTAAGGTTTTTTTTGTTGTTGTATATTTTAAGTTGTTTTACRACAACCATCCTTGAATGTCTTCAAACAAGTGCTAACATACAAAGAAGAGCCATCAAAAAAATTGTTTGACATTGGGTTAAGTAAGGGTTGTGAGTATATGTGGGCATATCAAAAATCAATTGTTGAATTTGTAAGTATAATCTATTTTTTTTTACTTGTATCATTTTATAATTAATGAAACAAAATTAATACTTCATATTAARTCTATGATTTATTAGTATAAAACTTGCAGGAAACAAAGTATGGAACTGAGCYAATAGAAGAATTGTTGAAACAATGCATGATATTTGATTTTGAACGTATGTGTATGATTAATGAGTCATTTCTTGCTTTGCAGGTACGTCGCTTTTCAATTTACATTCATGTATATTATTTATTTCAATTTTATTATTCTCACCAATGTAGATAGACTCATTACGAATTATTTTTATGTTTGTAGATGGAACTTAAAGAAGATGAAAAAAATCAAGGCAATCAACCAAACATTCAGAAAAATAACCCAAGTCATGGAAGTAGCTCGAGTACTAACAACAGTTCCAGTGAGGAATGATGACCAATATATTTGGATATCAATGCAAGCTACAATTGTATTTGTTTGAAATAATTGTCTGTGAAAATCATACATTTTTGTTTAATGTAATAGACACAGTGTCCCAATTGAAAGACAAGGGATTACCGATAATTGTCCCATTTTGTATGATAGAGACCCTCTTATTCATATAAAAAATATGTTTTAATTTATTCTATTGTGTTGTCCAATGTCGCTGTGAAATGTTGCATCGCTGATTAAATATATGGATGACTAAATATTATAATGAAGAGATAAAAACTATGATGATATAACAAATTAATCCAAACATCATATCCAAATTCACTAATCAAAATATAAGATATATGTAATTTTTTTGATAAATAATGGAATTAAAAAATAACAATAATTGCACTATCACAGGTCGATATTTCTCAGTGTATTTTAATTATTAATCTCATTGATGCGTTTAATATTACAATGCCCCGGTGCATTTCACAAGAAATCCACACCGATGCTTTTATGTAATAAATTAACACTGGTTTCAATTTTTATTTACTACCACAAAATTACATTAAAAAATTGGCCTTCGATGCATTTAGCATATACGAAGCACCGATGCTTCTGTGTTATTAATACACACCAGTGCTTTTGTGATATTGATAAGCACCAGCACTTGTTTGTTACTAAAAAACACCGATGCTTTCTATTTTTAATGCACCGGGTTTTTTTTTCCAAGTAATGCACTGCTGCATATTATTTTATACAACATCAATGCCTTCTTATTAATAAAGCACCAATGATTAATTATTTTTAACTCTCCCAGTGCATTTTACTATTAAAGCCCCGATGCTTATAAGACAAACACCCCAATGCTTAAATATTTTATTGCCTCGGTGCTTGACGTTAAGTGTACAACACCGGTGCGGTACGTGTATGTACACACTAGTGCTTGTACCTGATAAAAATGCACCGATTTGTAAACATACACTAACACCTCCGGCCACCCATATTTTTTTAGATATAATCAAGTTATGTTATAGTATCTGCAAAAACATCTGCTATCAAAAACAAATGTTTTAGCGAAGTTTTTTTTGACAAATTTTTCCAATTTTGTAACATTAGAAACCTCCGCTATAACCTCTGCTAAAATGTCTTTTCCTTGTAGTGGGAGAAAATTTTTCGTCACCTCATTTAGTAAATATTTTGGGGACAAAAAGCCTCCCAAAATGGGGAGGTATGATTTGGATTGGATCATCATAGAATTTTTCATTTATGTCGGTACTTTTTGGGTGGGAAAAAATTGAAGGAATAAACTTGCAGGGCCATTTTAGTGGCAGGTCCCAGTTTGGAAAATTAGGGTCTGAAAAATTCCAGGGCCATTTGACACATTAAGCGTCATTTTTTTAGGGTTACAATGTTTGAAAATTGTGCCAACAACCTTGACATTATTCTACACTTGAATACCTTTCCAACGGTGCAAACAACACCTCAGTCTGAGCTTGTATGCAAAAGTTAGTCTTTCCATAAGTTGACTTACCTTGTTGACCACCATGGTACGAGTGGATGCCACGCCAACCCCCATTACTCAAACATGTTGGGCTAGCCATGTGTGTATTTTCAAGAACATTATAGAAGGTCCAAACCTTATCACTAATTGAGGGTTGAGGAAGTCAAAACCCTAACCCTAGACAACTGTTGGGCTATGTTAAATATCGAGCCTCTATGAGGAGAAAGGGGTTCCATTATTTTGTATTGTACTTGTTCCATAGTTGAGCAAAGCATCCAAGGGGTGGAATTTTTAGAGCATAATAGATGAAGTACGAGATTATGTAGCAACCATTCAAGCCACGATGTCGAAGACAACTCCATAATGAGTGCCTCTTTGTTTGTACTTTCTTTCCATAACTGAAGAAAAGAGAGCAGAACATAGACCTCACCTTCTAGCTAGGTTTTCTCCCATATTGGGTTTCCTGTGATACATCTTATGTTTAATTTTTTGGATGCTGTGTACATTTTTTCCCATTCTTTCATTTTCATATTACTTTTTTGTTTGTTAGTGTGTTCTTTACCTATGGGATTAGCCCGTGGTTTAAGAAACTATGACCCATGGGCATATAAGTCGTCAAAATCACCTAGGGATCGCACTTGGTCTGGGCCACACCAACCCTTAACATGGATGAATTTTTTTGGGGCCACACCAACCCTTAGCTACCTTATAGAACGAAACCCTCAAAATCCAATCTTACTAGCGAGATTTTACCATTTTTGTATTAAGTTATTTTCATAAATATGAGGAATAAGCTAGTAATAACTAATCTGGGATCTAAGGAAATAAATTTCATAATCTAATATTTCAGAATAGTTTAAGATTTGTTGTGACAAACTATTCCAGTGGAATATCCACTACATTTTACAAATCACCTATAATAGACTTTCAATCCTCAAGATGACCAACACAATTTAAATTAGTGAAAGCCCCAAAACTATAATGTATCACAAAATGAATTATACCTCAGACATATCGAAGTATCCTTTTTGTTGTTTTCCAATGGCTCTCATGGTGTGTTTTCATATACCGGGAAACAATATCAATAACAAAGGAAATACTAGGACATGTATGAGTTAAATACAAGAGGCTACCAACTAACTGATGATACAAAGTGGTATCCACTTTAGGTGTAGAATAGGTGGCAACATGTTTAACTGCAAACTGGAAGGGAGAAGGGGTTGGTTAACAATATTCCATGTGAAAGTGACAAAGAATGTCATGTTCATACTTAGATTGAGAAATGGAAATTCCTTCCTCGATTTGTGATACTTGGAGGCCAAGGAAATAATGAAAATGGCTTAATTATGTCATTTCAAATTTCTTCTTAATGTTGGATTTCACATGGGTTAAAATTCTACTAGTGAGGATAAGGTCTTAAAAAAAAGAACTATATTATGAGATGGCTTCCTACCTTCTTGGTATAGACATTGGGGTTAGAATGACATCCAGAAAAGCCAACGTTGGGGAGAAAGCTATCCATTTTAGCATACCAATCATGAGCAACTTTCTTAAGACCACATAGACATTTTTTAAGGCGTCAAACAAGGTTGTAGTTATTTTTAACATAGCCAAGAGGTTATTCCATGTAAATTTGTTTTTGCAAATCTCCATGTAAGAAGGTGGATTTAACATCCATTGATGGACCTCACATCTATGTGAGGCAATGAGGGATATAACAAGGCGTATGAAATTCATTTTTCCTATAAGGGCAATAGGTGGAGGTGGATTTCATCCTCACAGTCATCATCTAAAGAAGAAACTAGAATAGGATAAGAATATGGCGCAAATGTCGAAGATGGCTTGCGAGCTGAAGATGGCACAAATGTCAAAGATGGATCACAAGTCGAAGATGGCACAAACACTAAATTGGACTCAGAAGCCAAGAGGTTTTCATCAAAATTAACATCTCTTCTAATAATTATTTCATTGGAATGAGGTGGAAGAAGTTTGTAACATTTGACATCTTCAAAATATCCAACAAAAATGCACTTCTCACTTTTAGTATGTAATTCTTTCCTTTTATCATTAGGAATGTGAGCCCATGCTTCACTACCAAATATATGGAAGTGGCTTACATGTGACTTAATTTTAGTCCATGCTTCTTTTGATGTTATATTTTTTAAAGCCTTTGTGGGAGTGCGATTTACTATGTAATTGGCACAATTGATGTCTTTCGCTCAATAATGAAGACTTAAACTCTTAGATTGGATCATATAATTTTACATTTCCTTTAATGTGCAATTATTTCTCTTAGAAAAAACATTTTGTTGTGGTGTATATGGAACAATATGTTGCATTTGAATTCCCTGTGCAGTACAGTAAGTTGTGAATTTGTTGTTAACATATTTTCCTCCATTATTTGTTCCTAACATTCACAATTGACGTCTAGAACCCAAGTGCACCTGGAGAAGTCATCAATGAAAGTTAAGAAGTACTTGAACCCAAAGGAAGAAGGAGAAGGAAGTGGACCACACAATTCACTATGAACATGCTGTAAGGGGGTTGAGGCGTGCCAAGAGGTATGCTTTTTAAAACTATCTCGATGATTTTTGCCGAGAACACAAATACATAAACACCATCTCTGCAAGAAACAATAGGAAGATCAATCACCATATTTTGATTACATAGTTGCTGCAATGAGTAGTAATTTAGATAACCAAACCACTCATGCCAAAGTTTTCTCAAGTTATATCTATGAGAAGTAAAAACTGATGGAAAAGATGATGACCAAAACTTGTCAAATTTGTTCAACTTGCTAATATAATCAACAATTCCAGTGGCTAGGACATGCTTAGGATATTTTAAATCCTTAATTACAACATGGTGAGGTGAAAAATATACTATTTTAGCTTCACCTGAATTAGTGATATGATATACTGATAGAAGTTTGTAGGAAAGACTTGGAACACATAATACATCATTGAAATGACTATCATCTACCTAAACTATTTTAGACCATACAACACTGAGAGATCTATCATCACCAACAAAGATTTGTTTGGTGTTACATTCATTAAGAGCATAAAAATCACTTTATTCTTAGCCATATGATAATATGCTTCAGAATCAATAAGCCACTCATAAGAAGAAGAAGTAGATGTTGCATTGAAGGAGAAACTAGAAGCAGAAAACACATGTCCATGAGAAGAAGAGTTAGAAGAGTTAGAAGAAGAAGAATCAAGATCGATGTTGTGATTCTTCATTGTTGCTTCTAAGGTCTCCATTTTTTTTAAAACATTTAGACTTTAGATGACCATCTCGCCCATAATTTTTTTAATGCATGTCAATCTCCTTACTTTTTGATTTTGGTGCTTTGTCACCATTGGGAGTATAAGTTGGTTGAGAGGGTTTGGTACATTTGTTTTGCTTGTTGTTGTGAGGATATTTCTCCTTTGTATGCTTGGTTTTATCTTTCTGTTGAGACACTAAGGCTTTGTTGGATGTACCTACAGTGTTGATCACTCCAAGATGCAAGAGCTTGTCTTGCTCCCCAATCAAAGAATCACAAAAAGAATCAAGAGAGGGTTTTGTGTATGAATACCTTAGATATTCTCTAGTGGCATAAAAAGTAGATACAAACACAAAATATCCAGTACCAATCTTAGCAAGAATAACATATATACATCAATCATCCTTCATGTCTATTTCACATTCTTTAAGTAAAAGTCCAAGTGTTTTGAACTTAGAGAAATAATCTTCAATGGAAGGAAATCATTACGACTTATAAACATTATCTGGTTTTCAAGATGGCGGGATTGAATCACATTGTGTTTACCAAATACCTTATTCAAGTTATCCCAAGATTCATTTGGGCCATTAATTCCTTGAATATGAAACCACAAATAAGAAGAGATGGACATTCTGATTAATCCATGTGCTTCATCATTTTTATTATCCCATTTAGCTTTCTTTTCAGCATCAATGGGGTCTTTTTCTTTTCCCAAGGTAATCCGTTACAATCCTTTACTTCTTATTATATCCTCCACATGTGATATCCATGAGAAGTAGTTGTTATTGGTAAGAAAATATCATTTGGAGCATCCATATTAAAATATGTAGGTAATATGGATTGAAAAGCTTAAACTAGTTGTCTGGATGGAAAACTCTCGAAAAAATAGGCAGTTTAAAAAAAATGACACTGAAAATGAACTTCGGATGTGAAAGTCACACCCTTTTTTAAAA
This sequence comes from Picea mariana, assembly GCA_032191745.1. Taxonomy (NCBI): domain Eukaryota; kingdom Viridiplantae; phylum Streptophyta; class Pinopsida; order Pinales; family Pinaceae; genus Picea; species Picea mariana. The sequence continues at coordinate 13,141 of JASDQU010207942.1, read as the reverse complement.
TAAGGTATAAAATGTAACCACAGTGCCATGTAGTAGGTGGATGTTTTCCCACGTGGTCCCAACCAACATGGCCACTTGAGGCAATTTATTAATGCAAAAGGAAAATTTGTACATCAGATTTTTTCTCACAATCAATCTTCAACAAATGATAGTCCATGATTTTTAAATAGAGATCATGGACCAGTTGGGTGGTAAGCCACAATCAATGGCCGTTAGTGTCGAAGAGAATATGAGCCATTAGATCACTCTATGTCTAGAACATATCGTGACTGTCAGATTACATAACTACAAATGCATACTAATGCATGATAAAGAAACACACTTTTACCTAAAGACACATTAAAGCCAAGTTGATCTTAACTAACTCCTAAGTGTCTAAATATCCTAACAACAATGAGGAAATAAAAATATAGTATAGAAAATCCACAACCCATTATCGAGATAATATTGTTTTCTAGAAAAATATTTCTAGCACATCCTACTCTAAACTAACAACTATGTCATCGACATGTGTATTGCCTTGCAAACCGAGACAAAAAAACTAAGACTTGGAAAAACATTATGATTATTCAAATAAAGAGACTAAAAATTATGCCCATTCAATCCCACTTGACATTCCATGGTTGATTTGACAATGTGCATACCAACTCTTGCTTGTTCTTCAAAGCTACAGGCTC
>JASDQU010207940.1:12875-25031 GCA_032191745.1 Picea mariana | reverse complement strand
CAATCAAAAAATGGGAAGGTTCATATACAGATAGAAAATTTAGGAAAATGGGTTGAATTAATATACATGGGTAATCCCCCCCTTGGATCCCTCTTGGCCATTATCTTAGACACTTCCATATCTTGTGAATTAATTCATCCCCAACTCTTATCCATGTCCCATTACAAGTTGGCATAACATTTTATTAATAAAACAAAGAAATGTGATTTTCATATTACATTGCTTGGTCATAGCGACATATTATATATACATAAGCATTAATTAAAATGAGGATTATAATGGTGATGTTACATCATATCTTGATCGATGATGCTAATTGTATCATCCTTAGGGATCTAACATCAACTAGGATGAGTGATGGTTCAAAGAGGACCGATGACGATAAAGGCCTCAGAATAGTCGAGGATCGTCGATCTTTCTCAAGTGGTCGTGGCTGGAGTCGAGTCGTCGATACGATGTGCATATTTTTCAAGGAATGGAGATATGAGAAGTGAGGGTCACACTAGGTATTTTCGATGATGATAACGCATGAGGGTTGACGAGGGTCGTCAATCAGCGTGTAGGTGAGGTTAACCTCCACTGTAGATCCCTAGAAATCCCCCACTTAAGAGATAAAAAGTTGAAATGATGTCCATATGACATGGAAGTACCACATGTGATGATAGCTGGATGAAAGTGACAAGTTTAGGTGTTATCTCTATTATTATATGTATATCCATGTTAGTCCATGTGTCAAGCCATGGGTGGATCCATGCGTCATCCCATGATTGGTAGAAGGGACCAAGTGTGATTCCCTGTTGGTTTTGAATCTAGTGACAAGTGTCTTAAGAATAGCTCTCATATATATAGGGTAAGAAAATATGGTCCATTGGTGTCAGACACATAATCATTGGGAATTAAAATGTTGGTTAATTTTAGGGATGGCCCAAGAGTGCCCATGACGATAAGGACTACGGGAAAGGGATTGAGAAATTTTGCTCAAGGTGAGGAATGATCTCCATTGTCAATTGTTTTAGGTCTTAGTTGAGAGATGATGTGGCATACCATAATGAAATCCAACATAACCATTAGGGGATTCATGTTTCCAGTGAAATAGTTGAAGAGACAAGAGTGGACCCGAAAGACCTAGAAATCCTTGATGGCTTTAACTGTCATCTTGATCTTCGGATCGGGAGGATTTAATATCTTGGTAATTTTTCAAAGGATGACAAGCATGGTCCCATGGAATGAGTAGGGATGAGTGTTGACGATGTTGATATGTTGAGTTTAACAATGTTCGTCGATCGGTCGATGAGTGATATGAAAACTCAGTCGTGGATCGTTGTGGGTCGCATCCCTACACCATGAGGAACATGAAAGACTTGGATGTTAAATTTTGTGATAATTATTGTCGTTGACACAATGAGATTCATCAAATGCTCTGTCTAAGGACCGTTAGATATAGGAGGGGCCTGATAGGTGGATCATCATCGGAGCTTTCAATTTTATTATTTGGATCTCCATAGGAGCAAAGTGAAAGATGATGTTAGTATTTTGTGGGTGCAAAACTTTAAAATGATGAGTTAAGAAGGTGCCACATTGGCACCACATTAGTTCCCTATCAAATGGAATGATTTAAAAGGTTCCATGTGGATGCCACGTGGCATTGAAGTGGACTTTGACCATGAGAGCCTAGGTAACTTTGAGAGGATGTATCTTTGAATCTAGAACTCAATTTTGAGAAAGGGTATAGTCATTGGAAAGCTCTCGGTGAGCTAAATCCATATTTGAGGTTTCATTAGAAAGATAATGCACAAGGTGGAAGAGGAATTTTAACACCCCATCAGCCTAAGTAAGGATTAAGGAATCAGGTGTCTTACATTATGTGCCTAATTCAACAGATTTGAGACCTCTGGTTATAGATGAGTTCCATAAAAGACCATATCTAGGTCACCCTAGTTACCAAAAAATGGTGACATCGGTAAGGAAAATGTAGTATTGGCCAGGAATGAAATAGGACATTTTCAAGTACATTGCTTAATATTTAGAGTGCCAAAAAGTAAAATTTGAGCATAAACATCCTACAGGTATATTGCAGTCGCATCCTATTCCATAGTGGAAATGGGAAATGATTTCCATGGATTTCATCATTGATTTTCAAAAGACAATCAAGAAACATGATGCGATCATGGTTGTAGTGGATAAGTTGATAAAGGAAGCTCACTTTATTCCCATTAAGTCTACTTTTAAGTCCATAGACGTTGCTAATATTTTTATGAAGGATATTTTCAGATTGCATGGTTTTGCCAAGACCATAATCTCGGATAGAGATGTCAGGTTCACCTCAATTTTTTGGAAAATTTTGTTCGTGGGATTAGGAATGTAGCTGGAATTTATTATGAACTATCATCCTCAACCAGATGGCTAGACCAAAAGAGTAAAAATAGTGTTAGAAGACATGTTGAGGATGTATGTTGTGCATCATCCTCAGAATGGGAAGAGTATCTACCTTTGATAGAGTTCACCTACAACAATGGTAATCAAGAATCATTGAATATGATCATGTTTGAGGTTTTGTATGGTATAAATTGTAGAGTTACAATTAGTTGGGACAATCCAATTGACAATATCACACTTAGACTAGAATTGCTAAAGGAGAAGGAATATCCTATGGTTAAGATAATACATAATCTGAAAGTATCTTAGGAAAGACAAAAGAGCTATTTAGATAGAAATAGAACTCAATGAGAGTTCAAAGTGGGGGATCATGTGTATCTCCAAGTGAAACCCAAGAGAAGTTCCATAATAATGGGAATGTGTGCTAAGTTAGCACCCCAATATTGTGGAACATTTGAATTCCTGGAGATAATAGGACCAGTAGCATACAAACTTTATTTACCACCTATTGTTAGAGCTCATAATGTGTTCCAAGTGTCTTTTATAAAGAAATATGTTCAAGACTCTAATCATGACAATGATTGGACTGTGAAACATGTGGAACTAGAGGGTGAATTCCATATCTAACCTCAATGCATACTAGACAGGAGAGAAACAATGCTTTAGAACCAATCCATCATGCAAATCAAGGTGCAATGGAAGCACTTTGGAGTAGATGAGGCTACATGGGAACTGGAAGATGCCATGAGACTAACATACTCATTTTTTTTTTCTGTATAATTGTATATACATGGTGTTTTGAACACCGAGGATAGTGTTTCTTTATGGGGGGGAATGTAACACCCTATTTTCCCCCAAGACAATAAGTATTCTTAAGACTTCATATGGTTATGTTTATGAAGATTTAATCACATTTTTGTTAGTGAAAAACACCAAATAGTTGACTGAGAGGGAAAAACCTTGAAAGTACTAGCCATGATACACAAATGGGAATTGATGAAGCATGGATTTATTGAGTGGTTGGGTAAGTTGAAGCTGAGATGTTTTTATGAAGAAAACAGGAAGATTGTTTAACAAGCCATATTATGCTTGCAAATCATAAACATACACCTACCAACATATCAAACATGTATGGAACCACGTGAGTTGTTATGAGGAACAATATTGGACCTAGTTTGGGAAGTTAATAACTACTGACAATCTTGGTCCCTTGGAGAAGGTAAGGGTCAACTAAATGACCTGACAAGAAGGAAACCATGGGTTTCCCCTTCAATATTGGGAATCCAAGTAGCAGATGGAGTTTGCAGGAATCCATGGGAATCCCAAGAGGATTGAGGAAAATAGACCAAAGGTGGAAAAGAAACCACCAGACCAGACAACCAATAGAGAGAGACATGTGGGGAAGCTATATGGATGTTCACGCACATAGGAAATGGAAGCACACATGAGAGATAATATTTTTTCACCAAGAGTGGGATTAGAATAACAAAGCACACATCGACTAAAATAACAATATGATAAAGAGTGCAAGAGAGATGAGTTCACAAGCCAAGAGCATAATGAACGGAGATGATCATTAGCATGGATTGAAAAAAAAATGGAAGAGAACATGATAATAGAGAGTTCTCCTTGAATAAAATAGCAATAATGTCTAAGATTATGATGATCACCCTGAAACAAGGAAGACCTAGATCTAGAATGGAGCAATAAAGGGTTACATCTTGGTACTTACTAGATAGAAACTAGCACTGTTAAAGGGAGGTCTCTAAGGGATTGTATAGCAGAGAAGGGACTATGTTTTGTAGAGAAAATTCAATTCATAAAATACCTGATAAACCTGTAGAGACTCTAAGCTCAGTGGGAAGGGGGGAACTTATGTTGTTTCTAGCAGAGGAAGGTGAGTAACCTTCCTGGATAATCTTAAGCTTGGAAACTAGTTCAATCATTCCCCTTGTAGTATCATGTCTGAAACGATGGTAGTGTACTGTAGGACGTAACTCTATAGTATGGCCTAACATTGGGATTAAATGCATCCTCTCTCAATTAGTTGGTTATGGAAATTTTTCTGATATGTTGGCCCTTGACCAAGTTTTGAGGGATCTGGTTAAGTTTGACCTATTTTCGGACTTCGACAGCCTGCCGAAGGAGGAGAGAAAGACGAAGCAGAGATGATGGATCTCAACCCCTTTTTTGGGTCCTTTTTGGGTTTTGGGGATTATGTAACGGGAATGGGATGTCGGCCCATGGGTTTACCCATGTTTAGGCCTATTTTGTAATGTATAAATAGATTTCTAGGCTATGTAAGAGAAGAGGAAGGGATCTATGTGATGTGAGGCTGATAAACTAAGTGCTAAGTAAAAGTATGGTGTTGGAACGTATTATTTTATTTTTTATACTCTTGGTTCAAAGGTTGGATCCGCCCTTCTTTCTAAATAAGTAAGGGGTTATAATTAAGCCCAAAAATCTGGCTTTTGGGTTCTCGCGTATTTCACAATGTACCTACCAAGCCTCAATATCCTGATGCGTGAAGTAGTGATAAGGTTTAGTCTAACCATCATTATCGAGCCTCTAAGTAAATATCATTTGATGTCATCACCTCGTGCTCTCGCATTTTGGGAGTTACTCATCGAACACTTTTCGAACCTCCAATATGTGAAGTTGTGAAGTCTTTTCAAGTCACCTAGGTAAATATCAAGAGCAATATTTTTGAACCGTAGTTAGTCTCTATCGTAATTTCACAACTCGGCAATTCTTGCCTTAAAATGAAACACCTTGGTCACTCTGATCCCCGAAGTCACGATATTCATTAATTAAGATGGGTTAATTAAAAGCTTAAGTTAAATCACAAATTACAAATAATTTCGCACCATCGCGACTTCGGGCTTTTGGGTCTCAAAGGCTAGAAGCGAAATCGTCTGATACAATGAGTGCTGAAAAGGGGATAAAGGACTAAAAGCACAAAATTAAAGGAGCTAAGCTAGATTAATTAATGCCTTGAGTAGATTTTAACCGTACGATCTACAAATGAGGCTTTTAACATTTCTTCCCTTTTCCCAAGTTACGAGTCGTCAAATATTTATGGCATTTATTTGAATTTCATTGAAGCGATTGACAGTAAGATCCCACTTATTCACTAAAATATTTCCATTAAATCATTTAACCGTTATGTTGACAAGTACTAGCACAAACTTAAGAGTTTAAGAAGAGGGTTTTCTTTCGTTATCTCAACTTTCCTTTTTATTGTGCGCAGAGTTATTTCACCAGGATAACTTTTGTATGTGTTTTCAATCTTTTGCGATAGGGGATCTAATTGAAAGGTCATACACCATGGATCCATGAAAAGAGCCCAAGGAATTCATCTAGAGATTAGGCCAAGGTTCAGATATTGTTTCTGATACTTCACCTCGAAGTATCAATATTATTAAAACATGAACGCATATTTCCAATGTTCTATAGCCCGAGATGATAAATTGCTCAGATGATTCCTACGATGAGGAGAATGATGACATGTCCACCAAATAAAAAATCGTTGCTCAAGTGGAGATACACAAAATAACAACAAGGCCATGGCTTCTCCCCTATTATAATATGGTCAGATGGGCACTGGACCATGTAGACCTCCTAACCAGAACGATTTTCAATGAACAGAGGGGAGCAGTCAGGTCTTTCAAACCAAAGCACCTACAGGCAATGTATAAATTGTCACCCACTAAAAATCGTATTTACAATATCGAATTCCTAGACGAGTTCAAAAAGAAGGAATGCAAGCAGTTCAGGAAAAAATTATCCGATCTGACCAAAGACTGGGTTTCACACCCCGCGAAATTCAGGGCCAATACTAATGGAATTTATTCAATATCCTCTTTAGAGACATAGTTCAAGTATGTAGCAATGATGACCTATAGACTATACGGGAAGGAATACACAACTCACTTTTTCCTCCCATGGGTGTCGTTCATTTATACAGTCGCTAAAGGTTTTTCTTTCGACTGGGCCAAACTGATGTCAGACAGTCTCACCAGTTGAATTACTGAATATCAAGCACAGAAAGCTAGCGGGAGAACATCTTCATTCTTTATGTCTTCCTACATCATGGATGGTATTTGCTTCATGACACCTTTCCCATTCATAATATGGAGCTTGACTCTATCTGATGCTGAGCCTATCCATGTCTACCACTTGACGCTTTGGGAGGACAAGGAAAAATATTTCATCTACAAGATTTTTAACTGGGTAATGGTACTGATGCATGTTGTTATCTTTGGCCATCCACCTCCCCAGATTTTAGATAACATCATGGCCAACTTGAGTAATGTAGACTATTGGTATATAGAATCAGAGTATCCATACATCATGGTTTTCGGCATCTTCATTCCCCCCCATGTTTTGTCGTTATTTATGCCAGATAAGCTAATATGTCGTGAGATCGCCAAGCAAGTTGTGCTTAGTGGAATAAGCAAGGAGCTCAAAGGACTATCAAAGAAGGCATGGCCACCCTTCCCCATTCACATTAGTTCATACTCTTTATTAGATTTTGGCCATGCCAAAGCCGAGGCCATGGCTTTGGAAGAAATAAAGTTGGTGAACATTGAGTTCAAAAAGCATGACCCAAATAAGGTTGTGAGTAATCACTTGGAGAATTGTGGCCTGAAGTGATATGAACATGAGGATTCACCCCATGATGAAATATTCTATGGTGCGAGGTCCTACTCTGAAGTCTTGAGCTGGATTTAGGCCTTGCCACCTAGAGATATGGAAAATTTCCTCAAATTCGAGGAGCATCGGAAGAGTTGCCTCCCCATAATTTTACAGGGAAAAACTTTAAATCTTTCAGACGTACAACAAACAGAAGCCAAAGGCTCAAAGAACTCAAGTCTTGGCAAGGAGAAAAATCAGGAAGGGATAGAAGAAAAGGATACCTCGAAACAGGGAGCTGAAATCCCCGATCAAGGAGAGAAAAACCCAGAGGCAGTTGTGCTAGGAAAGTGGGTACTAAGTCAAGCTGCAATACCCTTGCAAAAGGTAGGTGACACCTCACCGACCACATCAAAAGATTCAGTCATAGACACTATCCCTAAACAATTATCCAAGGAAATCGACAGTACAATTGTTGTTATCACAACATTACAGTTCACAAAGGGGAATCCCAATGCAGGATGGATTTTCAATGAAGAGATAATGCCTATTTATGTGGAAGAGTTACCTCCAAACAAATTTTTCTTTGATAAGAAAAGGAAGGTCGTAGTGAAACAAGAATCGTATCAAAAAGCGGGCGCAGTGGCTAAAAGGTTTAAAATCCTGACAAAAGGAAAGGCCATATAAGAGGAGGAATTCGCTGATGAGATAGTAGGAACACTGGGGGCTTACGCCACAACCAATAAATACTCATTTGGAACTTTGAAGGCCTAGTTGAAGCGGAAGAACCTCTTGATCAGTAAGTTGGAAGCTAAGGTGGCTACGGCCGAAGCAAATTCCAAGGATGAGATGAGCAAAAGCCTCGAGCAAGCCCGAATAGTCAATCTGCAGGAGATCAAGAAACTTACATTCGACCTTGAGCAGGTGCATCGGTCGGGGAAAATAAGCCAAACGCAGGTAAGCCAACAAGAGAAGCAAATTATACAGTTACAATTGAAATTGGATGTTGCCGAAAAACAAGTTTTATACATAGAGGTTTTTCAAGCCCAGGCTACCGAAATCCGATAGAAGTTATTAGCAGCTCAACAAGACTTGCTTGCAAAAGTGGGAACTATTCAACATCACTTTCAAACAATAGATAAAATGTTAGAAAATATCTCTTTGCAAGAAAGAGAAGCTGGGGTGGCTCCTCGGGTTTCTTTCCAAGATGTTGTGATAGCCACAATGAACATAGAGGTTGTCAGTAGCTCCAAATTATCCATTGCAGATTAAACCAGAGGGAATATATTACTAAAGGCTTGGGAGCAGAATATATCAGAGAGCAAGGGAAGAGTTAAGGAGGTGAGAACTTCTTGTGAAGAAACATTCACCTTGATAAATAAAGCTTTGCTAAACCTTGATAAGGAAGGCAATGTTGGGACGCTGGGAAAAATCAATATAGCTAAACACCTGATAGATATCAAGGAAAATGAAGAAAAGAAGCAAGCTGAAATATCCCAAATAAGCCAGGTTGATATGGTCAAAGTGGACAAATGGCTAGTACAACCAAGTCCACAATTGAGGTATATCATCACAGAAGATCGACAAGTGGGAAAAAGGTTTCCATAGTTGGTGAAGAGTTGTTACACCTTTGAGGTGAACAACCAAGCAAAGCCTTCCAGGTTGATAGCCCAGTTGGTCGAAAGGTGTGTCAATTGCATTGAGCATGTGAAAGGGCAGGCTTCTGGTGTTAAATAGCGACAGATGTCAATCCCTTCTATTTCTGGAGCCAGAGGAGAAAAGAAAGGAAGGCGTTCCTCCTGCATGGGGGAAGACAAAGAGTGAGGAAATGAAACGCTTCCTTTCCTCAAATTATGATCAAAGGTTTCTAGAAGGAATGGAATTTGAAGTGTTTTTTAGGCTTCTATAAATAGGCATTGTGAATAAAAACGAAGGGATTTTTTTTTATTTTGGCAGATTGTAATAGAGAAATTTTCCATCGTCAGGAATTAATACAAAGCGAATTGAAGACTCCATATTCCGTCAAGATTGAGTTATGTTCTTTCTTCTATTATTTCATGCTTCATGACATTTTATTATGCATCACTGATGAATGATTTGATTGCAATTTGGTACAACCTCTATTGTGGAAATAATTCTTTAGTTACCCAATTATTTGCATATTTTCCTCTGTATTGTCTATTAGCAGGTACAAGACCTGTTGATTACTTAGATCTCTATATTTTACGCTTCATTAAAGTGTTTCTTTTATTTTTCTTCTTCTGTTACATCGTGAGATTCCTCTCGAAATGATGCCTCACATTGTCTAACAAATTTATGTTTTTCTTTCGTTTCATACATGGTTCCAAATTTTTAACTTAGTTACGGAAGACGGCCTTCAATTTGTTAAACTATTAATTTGTCTCACAGGATTTTTTTTTCTCTCGTATAAATCAAAAATTTGAATCAGCAACTCAAAAATAACAGCCTCTTAAATATTTGTTCCTTAAATGACTGTCCTTGTTGCAAGGCAACCTCACATAGAACCCGAACTCTCAGAAAAAACTAGCATCACCTTAAACCTCTTTGAAACTATCCTAAGAATTGCAACCACCCAGGTCGAACTAGAACATTCATGGGCAGCCATTGAACGAGACATAACCACACAAGAACAAGTGGAAGTTAGACACAGACAACTTAGAAATCAACTATACTTTCTCTTCCAGTTGTTTGCTCCTTCCCTTATCTTTTACCCTTTTTTGGATGCCTAGACTCTATACTTCCTAGCCTTAAGTACAGACTCTGGAACAACATCTTTCTGGCGCCATTTTCGGGGACAGAGAATCGTAGTCACTTTCCCCTGAGAGAACGACATTTCCAAGTTTCACCTTTTGATAGTGAACAAAGAGAGAACACCTTGTTAAGGATAAACATTTATCATTCACTTGGTGACTCCACTTTTAAGTAAGATGGAATCCTTTCGAAGAAACACTAGACAAAACCCAGATGCTAAACAAACCGTGTCATTTTTTGACCCTAAAAAAATACTAAAACCAAGGGGTCTTTTAAAAACAAATGATGTTGTTTACCAACCCAACCCTAATCAGTCTAAAGATAAGACCTTTATTGAACCTTCATCCTCATGAGAACCTTCTCTCGGAAAAAAAAATGAACAGAACTGTCGAAGCCGAGACCCTAAAGTCCGAGCAAATCCTACCCAATATTAAGACCGAAACCTCTTCGATTACCTCTTATTTTAGTAGGGGTGACACTCCTGCCATAAAGCTCATCCCTATCAATATCCCATCGAATCTCAATATGAACCTCTCTATCACTCAAGGCCTCGAAGAAGTTTCCATGCCCACGAACTCGACACCGGTAGGCTCTCCCATTTATATATCCTGCAAGTTAGAGAAACTAAGTCCTTGTTTACCTTCTCCCCCTTTTACAACTTTCACCTCCCCTGGTAAAATTTTCCACGATTTTTTCCCCCTCGACCTCAGGTAAGCTAGAGATTCACTATACATCTTCGCCAACCCTCTTTATAACACACCAATTTTCTCTCCTAGGTCAGCCATGGCCACCGCCAAAGGAGGAGCAGGGGGAGAAGGAGGTCAATTCCAACAACTGCCCCCCAAGGTTTTCAACAAAGTGGCCACTAGATACACTCCCTTGGTCCTTCCTATACCCCTCCATGATTTACCCGAAAACTATATGAAAAACTTACCCAAGTTCAGAGGAGAAGGAGATCTAACTGCAACCAAGCATATCAACTTCTTTGATCAATTCGTTGATATTCTAGTTATCGAACATGAGGATGTGTATTCCCGTTTGCTTGTCCAAACCTTCGAGGGACAGGTAAGAACTTAGTTTCAGACACTGCCCCTAGGTTCAATACTATTCTATGATGCGTTAGAAGACCTTTTTCTCAAACAATGGCGTGAAAGAAAGGATCATTTATACTATTTGATCGAGTTTAGGTCTTTAAGGAAAAAGGGATCTGATACTGTTATGGAATTTATCCAAATATTTAACAAATTGTACAATAAGATCCTTTTTGAAGTTAAACCATCCCAACCCGCGGCCAAGGTAACTTTCGTGGGAGATTTTGAACCCAATTTTTCTCTACTATTAAGAGAAAGGAGATGGGCCGACTTAACCTGAATGCAAGATGATGCTGTGGAAATTGAGTCAAACATGATGGCTTCAGGTAAATTAAAAACGAAAATCGAAACGAGAAACAGGGAAACCAAACGTTTTAGAGAAAAAGAGGGTCCCTCTAGACCTAGAAGGTCCTCATATGACAAAATGGATGACATGGCTAGGATAATAAAAGAGCTATCAAACAAAATCTCAAGAATGGAGCTAGACCAATCCAAATCTAATCAATTCGTTAAGAGAGAATTCAGGAGAAACCCCAATCCTCAGATTCAACAAAGATAGATTAAAAATGAAGATCAAAAAATTCAATTACCTCTAAAAAATGAAAGTTTTATTGGAGGAAATGATATGCAAGAGTTCGAGGATTTGGAAGAAGACGTAAACAATTTAGGCGACGACTGTATAGAAACTCACTTGATGAAATAAGATTATGAGAAATCTCTAAACATTGGACAACCATTAGGTGTAAATAATATCCTAAACAACGCTAATGATATCGCTTATCAAGGAATGGCCAACACCATAATGACTGAGCTCTAGCATAAATACAATCTAAGGCCTAAAAAAAAACATGTGTCGACTGCTCAACCCAAGAAAATTTTCCCTAGGGGTAAAACATACGAGCCCATCCAGAGAGAGACCGAGATGCGGAATAACAAAGGGGTAGACTCGCAGAATATCAACGTAAAGGAGGCTGAAACCCAAGTGAGAAGAACTAATGTGATTGAAACACAGACACCTGAAATGCCCAGAACCACGGAAAATAAAACGGTGCAAACAAATAAGATGGATAGGAAAGAGTCTGAAGTTTTAGCCAAGGTGTTATCGGACTAATTGGTAGGTGTGGACACTAACTGATCTCCCTAGATCCACCTAGATCTAAAACAAAACACACCAAAACATGACACTTTCCTTAAGTTTTAGATATTGAATTTACTAACTAAAGAGGGATGGATGACATACCATTTAAATGTCGCTTCCTCTCACCATTGCCATCCTAGCTCC
>JASDQU010207939.1:18268-28286 GCA_032191745.1 Picea mariana | reverse complement strand
AAGGGTTGGTTGTTCTATTATTCTTTTTATGGGACACCTCGAAAGAGAACTTGTTAATAGAAGTGGAAAGGGTAGTTGTAAAATTATGATAAGAGTTCTTCAATGTTGTCCTTATAAGTTAGGAGGTTTAATTTACTATTTAAATCCTTTAAAAAAATGCCAACTTTACTTTTGTCAAAGGGCAAATTCCTTTGATTATCAAAATTTAAACATTTTAATTTTTTATCCATATTTTTTAAATTTTATTTTATTAAAAATGTATATTATTTTTGACGGATATATTTTGAAAATATCATTCCTTGAACGTTTTGTATTCCATATTTTTTTATTTTTTGTATGTTTGTAAATTTTCATTATTAAATTTGAAAGACGAATATGTCGTCTAGTAACAAACATTTTATAGTCAGGCATTTGATTTCAGAATTTTATTAAAAATTTCTTTGTAAAGCGTTTTTTCACCTTTTCTTTGAAAAAATGGATTCCTTTCCCTGTCCATTATTATAAATTTTTTCTCTTTTACATGCAAACTTTGTTTTGTTTGGGCTAAAAATATTTGAATATGTGAGCATTGTAAAAATAAGTTAAAGTATTAAGCTACTTTGCAGCGAGTCGTTATTGAAAGTTAAATACCTCGAATGCACAATGTGTAAAGCAATTCGAACCAACCCATCTGTTAAAACTGGATATCTCTGAATCCCCGCTGCATTAATCTCGTTAACTGGACACGAACCTCTCTTGCTTCCTGGGGGAGGCTTGTAGTTTTTACATTGAGAGGGGCCTGACGGAGACACGGGAGTACCCTTTGGAAGGGATTGAAACCATCCATTCTCCATCTTAATAGGGTTACTATTTTCGACTTCTCCCAATATGAACTTCAATTTCATCGGCCTGCATGCCCAACTTTCACTAACCATCAGCCACATAACCATAGCAAACAATAAGGCGAGTCGTGTTGCTCTTCTCATTTCCATATTGCCGCAACCAAGGCAGGTTATCAATACAAAAATCAGAAGATGAAAACTATGCACCAATATCGATATCGGAACAATATGTAGACTGTATGATCCTTGCATCTCTCTCTCTATATATGGAGTGGTTACGTGGAGGGGAGGAGTGGATGGGTCAGAAAACATGGTTGAATAGTTGAGGGGCGGCTTTATAATCTGGTCAGCCTTTGGGATTCGTCTGACACATTCACTGGAACGGAATGGTCTGGTCAGAGAAAGCCATTTGCCATCGTAAATGGAGGAGAAAAAAACTCGATCTGCCGCCAAGTAAAACTGCATTGATCCATCTAAAATCAACGTCGACTTTTCGATTATATTGACTTTGACATTTGAACTTCTTCGGTCAGTATGAAATTAAAATTAAACGGTATGAAACTAGATTAATATTTGGAATTCAATTTGGGTGGAGAGGATAATCCAAAAATTAAACTGTATGTATGAAATTAGGTTAATATTTGGAATTGAATTTGGGTGGAGATGATAATCCTCAATGTGGTCGACTTTTTCATTATATTGATTTTAACATTTGACCTTGGGTCAGTATGAAATTAAAATTAAATGATATGAAATTAGGTTAATATTTGGAATTGAATTTGGGTGGAGAGGATAATCCAAAAATTAAACGGTATGAAATTAGGTTAATATTTGGAATTGAATTTGGGTGGATAGGATAATCCCCAATGTCATAATCTAACTGTTTTAAGTTTTTGTCATTTAAAAAAAATATATATTTTTTGTTTAATTTTGTTCAAATTCTTCATTTTTTGGAAAATATTTTCTGTTTAATTTTGTTCAAATTCTAGGAATAACTACTTGAATTAAACTTAATTAATTTATATATATTAAATCCTCTAAACTAAACTCAATTAATTTATATATATAAAATTCTCCAACTATCTCAACTAAATCCAATTAATTATAAATTTATTAATATTTAAAAATATGAAAATTAAGATAAAGATATTGACTTATTGTTATATATATTCCATGTTAAAATAATATACTCATTAATAATATACACTTCACATGGAAGTGAATCTACCTTAAACCCAATTGATTTTTATATGTGTGTGTGGACTTAACGGTTAAGAACATGTGTTTCCTGCTTAGAGATCATATGTTCAAATCCAAGGGGGTAGAGTATGTATACCTCCTCATACTTAACATTATTCGTTCTAAATTTTGCCACGTTTCTATAGAAAATAGGATTTATGGTACACAATACCTAAACATATTTTTAAGAGTTCAACCTATCACCTATATCTTTTAGGACTACATATTCTTAAGAGCTCAACCTTTCACTTATACCTTTTAGGACTATATTCATTAAAAAAGAGCTATCCATAACAACAACTAAAGACAAAACTCCATGTCTTCTTCTCCTCATTATCGAGGAATGCATAATAACCAAAAGCACCCGCTGGTAAAGACACTGTATCCTTGGACAATAGATACGATTTTAAGTTTAGTTCTCTGTAAATGTGATAGAATGAGAGCCATTCAAAGGATTGAAGGGTACTTGTGATATCCCATGACAAGGGCTCTAGCCTCACATCCATCATAGTTTCCTTTTGTTGAGCCCAATCAATTACCAACTTGGAATCCTCCATAATTTGAAGCTTTGTGACTCCTTTTTTAGTGGCCACCTCCAATAGAGTACAAAGAGCTATGGATTATGATTTATTATTAGAACCCCTCCCAGGAGCATAACGAACTTGGATAAAACGATTCTGTTGTAAATAAAGAACAACCCCTATCTCACAAACTCTAGGATGGACTTGACAAGCTCCATCAAAGAAGCCCCATGGAATTCCAAAGTTCAACTTTGGCATAGAAGGTAATCTAGGATTCTTGATTTTTAGATCAACCATAAATTCTTTTAAAAGTTTTAGAATGATGTCAGTTGTTACTACATGAGGAGTGACTTTGTTTTTAAAAATGCAATAGTTTTGGGCCCACCAGATGATAGAGACAAAAAAACTTGGCATTCCTTTAGATATCTTTACTACCTTATCTGCCATCTAATCCTTCAAGAAAACTTCTAAACATGTTTTGGACTAAGAAGAGGTTGGATTTAACAAGAACCTGAGTTGCATACACACATTCAATGAAAATGTGAGATGATTTTTCCTCATGACTTTTACAAAAAACACACTAGCTAGGTCCCACCCATCCCCTTTTGCAACCCCCTTCCCAGGTTAGGAGTTTATTGTTCAAGGCGAGCCAAAGTGTAATCCTATTTCAGAGGGCCATGAATTTTCCTAAAAGGTTCCCACCACCACATTTTCTCCCTTGAGGACCGAGAATCCATCCACGCTTTATACTCGAATTTATCCATGAAGTCACCCATCATTGGATTCTTAGACCAACAAAGCTTGTCTGGCTCCTCATATTGAATTGATATGTAGTTAGTAACCAAATGCTCGATATATCTGTCCCATTCACCTGCCTCAGCTTTAACCAATCCTAGAGAGGCAATCGTCCTCCAACCTGCTCTACCACTTGCCTGAGGCACTCGAGCTCTAGCACCTACTAATGAGAAAATCTTTTGCAAATGAAGAGTCTGAAGGAGAGAATCATAGAAATGAAATTCATCAGCAGCCCCCAACCATGAGTCTTCACCAATCCTCATTGATTGGCCATATCYTATCTTCCATACCGTCCATTKTCSAACTAAAGGAAAGAYYGATACTAATGCCTTCCAAACAATAGACCCTTTGGAAGATTTTAAGGGAATACGAAACTCGTCCTCTACAGAGAGACCATTGAAGTACTTGGATTTAATAATTTTTCCCTAGAACAAGATTCTCTTTGATAGATGCCACATGCTTCTTGCGGCTAGGGACTAAGAAAAGATGGAAATGTTTTTAAGGTCCCATCCCCTATGGTCTTTTAGAAGCGCCATCTTGTCCCACTTGACCAAGGGTATACCTCTTATACGATGCGACCTTGACCATAAGAATTGAAACCTTACCTTTCTAATTTTAGTCAGAATTCCTTTCAGGATTGAAGTGATTGAAGTCCACTCTACATGTATGCTTTCAATCACAGATTTTCAAAGTACCAACCCACCTTGACTTGAAGGAAGGTGATTGGACCACACTACAATGCATTTTTCAACCCTTTTAACAAGCCACATCCAATCTCCATTTATGTAATTATCATGTTTTAAATGGAATCCCAAATATTTGAACCCATTCTCCATATCCTTCACGTTAAAGAGAAACTTACTTTTGAATGACCTTAGGACGTTGTCGCAAACCACAATATGCCCAAAAGAACCTTGAGAGGAAGCCATTTATGAGAACAACAAAAGATAAATACTGAATGCATCCTATAATCCAATTTACCATGGGGAGGGCCATTCCCATTTTAAGGACAACCAAGTGAAGGAAAGTCTAGCTAAAACGACCGTAAGCCTTGGATAGGTCAAGCTTGAGTATGGTCGCTTGGTGCTTCAATTTTTTGACCGATTGCACGACCTCTTGGGATACCACTACGACATCATGGATTTGTCTATGCTTGAGAAAACCAAAATGCTCGTCTGAGATAACGTCACTAAGAATTGGTTTAGTTCTCCTAGAAATCACTTTCATGATTAATTTGTAGATTGAATTACAACAAGAAATAGGCCTATAAGCTCCAAAAGATACAACGTCTTGTTTTTTAGGGATTAGAGATATGAACATGGAGTTTAATGATTCCAACACTTTCCTATATGATTGAGACTCTTTAACCACCTTCAGAAGGTCTTTGTTAATGAGATCATAGAAACCCACATAAAATTCAACTATTAGACCATTCGACCCTCAACTCTTTCCTTTCTGCATCAAGAAAAGATCTGTTTGAATCTTCGATTCAGAGACCTCCTCACAAAGATCTCGATTCATCTCGTCGAAGAATACAAAAGGAAACTTGGACACAACTTGCAGGATTTCTTGAATGAGACATCCTTTGGGTTCTTGAAACATCGAATGAAAATACTAGGCACCTGCGTCTGCCTTTTCCTAGAAATATCTAACCAAATATCCGTCCATATCTTCGATATCCCAAATCGTGTTTATGCCTTTGTGGAAATTGGCATATTGATGAATTGTTGTTTCCTGTAATTAGCCACAAGGCTCTTCTCTTTAATCTCCAGGTCTGTTCATCCTTGGATAGAATATCATGCCTGATAACTTCATAATATACAAGTTGGTGAACCTGAGTGTCAGAAAGAGAGCCCTCATCCATAGAAGAGTAAAGCCGTGAAATGATTTCCTTATCCTCCCTGAGCTTAAGCCAATATTTGTCCATGAAATATTTAATCCATTGCTTCGATACCTTTTATTTTTATTTTATCTTGGATAGGTTTTGCACAAATTGGACCATAAAGGTGGAATTAGAGGAAGAGGAGAGGTGCACCCAATTCTCAACCAAAATAGAACGAAAATCTTCCTCCTCCATCCAAATGGGATTGAATTTAAGCGACGTTGGTGATGACTCCTTCCCCAAATACATTGAAATAAGTATAGGGAAATGATCGGATAAACCTCCTTTAGAAACCCATAACTTCCACAATAAATTACCTCCCAATAAGGGCTCTAAGAATAGGAATGTATCGAGAAGTTTAACATCTGCCTCATTATTTTCTTGAAAATTCCTCCAGGTTGGAACCATTATGATAGGTTCCTTATCAACTAAGCGATGTTTCTCCAGAAATGACAAAAAATAACCTCCTTGCGGATTCAGCCTCAAATCCCCCCCCCATACTTCTCAAAGTTTATATCACCTCCAACCATCATGTTAGGATCATTAAAGACACCTGCTTCAGTAAAACTTGATCCAGGTGGATATTGGTGGCCACCCACCTGTTCCAAATTCCACTTGGCTCATCTTCACAGTTTTCAGTTCAACATGTTTCTCTGTAATGATTACATTTCTTTGTAATTGTGGGTTCTGCACTTCTGGGGATATCCTGAAGCCATACACAACATCCAAGTGGATATTGGTGGCCGTCCACCTATTCCAACTAGCTTATTTTGGAAGTTTTCATGTCAGTACATCTTTCTGTACTTCCATGGCCGTTTTGGGGCCCTAAACAATGTTTTTTTGGCTTTACACAGTCACATTATAGATGAGATTAGAATTTTATGGCAGAATGTATAATTATCAAAAATACCTTTCCAACGGGCTATCACACGCCTAAAACAAAGGTCGTATGAAAAAATTACGACCCTGGGAAGTTGAGGTACCAACTTACCCATTAGGGCCCACATAACTTTTGGCGTTTCATCTCCTGGGGTTAGGTTTTTGGATGTCTAGGGTTTTGGAATTCATGCATAATTTTAGAAAGGCCTCTAGAGACTCATTGTAATCATTCTGATGATACAGATGCACGTAGCAGGCACATCTCTTCTTAGAGATAACTACCACCATTCGAGCAAGTTGTTTTCAGTTCTGCAGTTTTACAGTTTCACAGTATAGTTTAACAGTTTTACAGTATAGCCAGTTGGGTCTTGAGCTTGTCTCTCTTGAGGACAATTGCTCTCACACACCCAAGAAACCCTCCATGGTGGAAGAAAATAAAAATGATGGAGTAGAAGATTCTATTAACCTGTTGCTTGAGCAAGCTCTCGCGCGACAGAGGGATGAAATGATGGAGAATTTTTTCCACATCCTTCAACGCCTGCCGATAGCAACATGACCATCTTCATCAAGAGGCCACTTTGGAGGAGCCTCTCCCTTAAAGGTACAAGTTAATTTTGATATTCCTGTATTTTAAGGTCAGATAGATGCAGATGCCTAGAAAAATGGTTAAATCTGCTAGAAGGTTATTTCTATGTTCACAATTTTTTCGACAGGGAAAATATCACCTTCGCACTCCTCAAGGCTCTCCCCCATGTCAAACATTGATGGGAAACTTACTGGGAGAAAATTTCCACAGAGGGATCTGGAATATATGGCGACAAACCCACTTGGGATTTTTTTGTGGATGCGGTCAAGGAACAATATTACCTTGTTGAGAACTATGAAGACCAATACATGAGATGGACCACACTGCGACAAGAGAGGGGACAAATTGTGCCATAGTTCACAAATAATTTTCATACCTTGCGCACCAAGATGGGTATCAAAGAATCTGAGCTACATTTGGTTTTGAAATACTGTGGGGCTCTACATAGGTACATCCAAACCAAAATGGATTTCCTAAACATCTCATCACTGGGAGCTGCCTATCGATATGCTGTCAAAATCGAACATAAATTTAGGCACCAGAACAAATGAGAGTTCGGGTTTGCAAATCCGTAACAACCAAAGCATAATAAAGATAACCCTAACCAACAACCTCCTGAAAACTAGTCCAAGACACAAGAAAAGAAGGATAAGGGAAAGACGAATAATGACACTGGGAAGTGGTGCGACTTCCACAAAATCCCCTGGCACAACACCAATGAATGTCGCTCAAAACAGTCATTGGTGGTCGAGATCAAAGATAAGGAGTTGAACCCTGATTCATAATATAATCCAGAAAATAATGAAAAAAGGCAGTTCATCGATGGAGACCCCACTACTACCGTCGCAACCGCAACAATTCAACCAGAAGAACTAGCATATCCTGAAGAGGGGGAGCACCTCTTCCATTCATAGATGTGGGTGAAAGGGACCCTGTTGCATTTCATTGTTGATAATGGAAGACAGAAGAAACTCATCTCAGCTGAAGTCGTCAAACAGTTGGGGTTGTCGACAACACCACACTCACAAACTTACAACATTGGGTGGCTTCGCTAGGGACGAGATCTCCGTGTCAACCAACAGTGATGCCTGTCCTATGGCATCCAACCCTTCAAGGATGAGGTAGTGTGTGATGTTGTTTTGGGCGAACCATATATGTGGAAACATCATGTTGTTTATGAGTCTCAACCCTGTAGTGTCATTATTACTCTGTGGAGTAAGCTCTACAGGATACCAGAGGTAGTTCTGACTACTGTTCCACCAAAACAGTGCTGCAAGATAATCTTTCATACTGCTAAATTTAGCCTCTTCACAATCTGTTCAAAGGATGAATAGAAGGCCACTGCAACCACTGCAGCCTCAACACCTTCTATCCAACAGAAGAATATTGTAGAAGGGAAAGAAGATATTTCTTCTTCACCTACGATGGTGCCTACACAATGCCCCATCAAGCCAAGATACAACAGGTTGGTGGAATAGATTTAACCCCGCCAACAACAGGTTCGTGACAGCCTTCCACAGACCAAGCAACACAACTTCTCCAACAAGGCAAGCAACTCACCAAGATTCATATTCAACAAATGCTTTCCCCTCTTCCCTGAGAACTCAACATAATGTAGACCATTGCTTCCTAAGGGGGGAGGACTGATCCAGGTGGATATTGGTGGCCACCCACATGTTCCAAATTCCACTTGGCTCATCTTGACAGTTTTCATTTCAACACGTTTCCCTTTAATATTGACATTTCTTTGTAATTGTGGGTTATGAACTTCTGGGGCTATCCTGAAGCCTTACACAACATCCAAGTGGATATTGGTGGCTGCCTAGCTATTCCAATTGGCTTATGTTGGACGTTTTTATGTCAGTACATCTTTCTGTTCTTCCAGGGTCGTTTTGAGGCCCTAAACAATGTTTTTTTGGCTTTCCACAGTCAAAATGTGGATGAAGTTAAAGTTTGATGACATAATTTGTAGTTCTTGAAAAGACCTTTCCAACGGGCTATCGCATGCCTAAAACATAGGTTGTATGAAAAAGTTACGACCTCGGGAAGTTGATGTACCAACTTACCCATCGGGGCCCACATAACTTTTGGCGTTTCATCTCCTAGGGTTAGGTTTTTGGATGTCTAGGGTTTTGGAATTCACGAGTAATGTTAAAAAGGCCTTTAGAGCCTCATTGTAATCATTCTGCTAAGACATATGCACATAGCAACTGCATCTCTTCTTAGAGATAACTACCACCATTCGAGCAAGTTGTTTTCAGTTCTGCAGTTTTACAATTTCAAAATATTTCATTTATTCAATAGAAGTTATTGTTCACTGGATATCTGTTGTTGTTCTCCGTATCTCTGTGTTATTGTATTCAGTCTATTAGTCATTTCGTTCCACTCATAAATCCGGATCAAAGTTTTCCCCAAATGAGATTCTATTTGTATACGAGCCATATATGTTTATCACATTTAGTCTACAATCAATACCTTTTACTTCCAAGATGAAAGATATGGCAGAGGAAACTGATGACGAAGAGAAGGCTTTGCATCCCGAGCTCCACCTAGTTAACAAACCTCTAGATTGACCCACAACATCAATTGCACAAAAAGACGATCCTTTTAGCTAGGTTTCCACAATAGCTCTAACTTTAGAACCTTCACACATGGTTTCTTGAATTAACAAGATATTAGACTTGTGACTCTCAATGAGCCTTTTGAGGGCTATCTTTTTATGGGCACTCCCAACCCCTTGAGCATTAAAGGATAGGATAATCATAGCAAAGGTTTCTTGAGGCCTTTTCCTTCTCTAAGGGCCCCATAGATGGTAGCTTGTTTCCCTTTTCGTATGTCCTGTACTACACATTGTTGGGTTGTTAGGAGGTGAGACTTCCTACCAAAAGGGTTTGGCTTGCAAAGGATCCAGAACTAATCCCCCAAAAGAGGAGGAGTCCTCCTTCCCTTGAGGACTAGGTCTTAAAGCATATTCTTTTCTTTTGGGGGAGAGCAACCTTAACCTCAGATAATGGTGTGGGCTCATTAGAAGGATCTTCGAGCACACCTTCATGAAAGTCTGAAGGGGGACTAACATGCCTAGCAACAAGGAGGGAGGGAGGGGAGCAGAGGGTTTATCATAATTATCCAAACTGAGAACTGACATCAAGGGACATGGAGGGAAAGGAACCAAAGCCAAAGATGGGGGGAGGGGGGGAGGGATTGTCAAAAGAAACCAAAAAAGGGGGCGGGTTCAGGGGACAAGGAGGGATAGGGCCTGTATCCAGAGAGGGGGAGGAGGAAAAAATTAGGGGAT
>JASDQU010207937.1:28386-38715 GCA_032191745.1 Picea mariana | reverse complement strand
TTATGACTCTACAAGAAAATAAACACTGCTATAATGCAAAGTCTATATTTAACTTTTAAAATGAATGATATGCTAAATAAGAACAATGCAATCTTCAATTTCAATTCTGCAATTCAGAAGTAAAATGCAACCTTTCACTAAATGTGCTAAGATAATGATAAAGATTCCAAGACAGAAATGCCAACCAATGCAAAATGCCTATTTTTTTGTATTTTCAATATACTAAAAAGAAAATGCATGGAATGATGAGCAACCTGATATATAAATTATACTGTGTATAAAAGCAGTAACTCGAGCAGAATACCAATAAGCCAAGCAAACAACCCAAATAACAAGGACAAATAAAAAATGGAAAACAAAGAGAAAGAGTCTGCCCAAAAATTCAACTCCAAACAGGGTTCTTGTCATCCCAGATAATCTCAATAGTCACTATAGAGACCTAAGAAGGCTCAACAATTTTCAAATGTCACCCAACAGTCACTAAACCAAGCAAACAAGCAAGGGGAAGTGGTATACACGACTGCTAAGGAGAACAAAGCGTATATACGCTTCTTGCAGTGAGACAACAAGCATGTATACATGACTGTCAAGGCAAAATGGGCGTATATGCTTTAAAACAAGGCCAGGCAAGGGAAAAAGGTTGAAAACTCAGACTCAGAGTGAACAGAATTTGTCAAGAAGTGATATGACAAAAAATACAAAGGAAAAAGAGCAATGTAAGAATACAAAGTACTTCAACCCTTAGAAGGAATATCTCTCCCCAATGGAGTCACCATTTCTGTTACGAGGGAAAAACTCTCTATGGCCAAGGGTAAACCACAATAGACAGGTATGACTGTAGAAATCAACTCAATTCCAACATATGCTATATAAACTAATGTGCAATACAAGGAAGAGGCCTACCTAGATCCAACATTTGATGATGTTCCACCGTTGAGCACTTTGACCCAAAGCTTTATACCTGCAAGAAGTTTTCAACAAACGAGCAGAGCACGTACATAGTGATAATATAAAAGGGGTTAGCACATCAGATAGCATAATCCATTAATAAACATTACAAACACGCCCATGGATAATAATCATATATTTGCAAGATACCAATAGGACGGGAAAGGAGTATTTCTATTAATAATTGATCAGCAAAAGTGACAACATTACAGACTTCCATGTTGACATGGTTCGAAACCAAGAAACCAAGTTCCTTCCAACTGGGTCTCCACCACTTCAATCCTCCACCAAAGGCAAGCTCATAGGAAAGAGGCAATGAGGTCCTCTCAACAATAGGGAAAGAGCTTGGGGGATGAACATTGTGTTTAGACTTGAGGGACAAAGGGATGCAGACTCAATATGAAGTAATTTCTCCATAGTAACTTTGCTTTCAAAGTTGAATGCTTTCTCCTCCTTTTCCATAGCTCGAAATTATGCTCTTATAGCCTTCATAATGCAACTGAAGGGCCGAGTCGGAACGTTTCCAGTATATGGAAGGACAAGAATCATAGATCTTTTGTCATGACATGGAAACCCGACCTCATTTTGTATTTTCTGGCACAAATCTTGATATACGCGAGCTGTAGTGGAGAAGCAAGTGTATATGCATCTTGTATAACTGATAGGGAGCGTATATGTGGAAAAATGTATATTTTTAGCTCTGGATTCATCAAAAAGGGATGATAAGTCTGCATAGAGAAATAGAAAAATGCCCTCTATGCAAGATAACAATGGTGAGGTAAAACTTTCTATAACAATATGTTGTACATACTTGCTTACATACTACCCCCCATTATCTGTGTGAAGGATCTTGATCATCTTCCCAGACTATGTCTCTTCATGCACTTTGAAAAATTTGAGAAAATATACCCAAGTGTGGCTTGACTAATCATCAATGAATGTTAGCATGTACCTCACCTTGTTGATGGAAGGATGAGGAAAATGACCCATGATGTCACTGTAGACAAGCTCCAAGGGAGAGGAGGCCCTCCAAGCCTTCCCTTTCTCAATTTTTTCTTGAGGATGTTTTCCAAGACCACATCCTTGACAAACTCCTTCAAAAAAATGTATATTGGGAAAGCCTTTGACCATTCCCTGTTTGATGAGTTGTTGCATGTACCTGAAATTTAGATGACCAAATCTCTTGTATCGAAGTCTACTATCATCATTGACATGAGTTAGTTGTAATGAAAAATAATATTTAGCAATAAACTTAGAAAAGGTGTACAATTAAGACTGGTGATTTACCTCACCAACAATAATATCGGAGTTGTCATGTTGACGAGTCACCAAATTACCATCTTTTGACATCTTTTTTTCCTTATTTTTAATCCTTTTCCGTTTACGTGTAACCCTATATTATCCCATTTTAATGCTGATGCATGAGATTTAGGCTTAAAGTGTTTTCAATTGTGTTTATTAGTAGTTCATTTAATTATGATTGACATTAGGGAAACATAGTGTATTTTGTATTTACTTTTGAAGTCATGGCTCATGTGTGAAAAAGTTGTTACGGGTTATTGCTTTAAAGGTTCACATGCTATGGATCCAAGTTATTATTAATACGATGTGATAGTTGTTGCATAACCATAAACTACAACTACAAGGTTCTCATGAATCAAAGAAATTGCTACAAAAATGGTGATGTTACCATAGAACGCATATCCTAGCCAACAATTAATGGACATCAACTAATTACTTGGTTTGAAGAATAATTGAATATATTTCTCTCTTTCCATCTTAAACTTTATCAATTGGTTATGTTATTGTAGGCCACATATCTAAATGGGGAAAACCACAATCAAGTAGTTATTTTGGGGGTGGTTCGATTAAAGATATAACAAATTTAGCATTACAACGATTTGGGGAAGTTAATAAGTGATCAAATATTCATTTTTCATAACTGGGGGTGAATTTCCACATGCCCACACCTCCAAATTTGTTTTTCCAAAATTAATTATAGCTAACTCATAACTAATTCATCCCTACCACTTGCATATCCTTTGCAACATATTCCACATGGTACCAAGAGGGTTTTGGACAAGGAACATGTTGAGAGGAGATACCAATTTTTGTGGCTATCCTCCACTTGTTTGGACAGAGCATCTCCAACCATAACAAAATACTAGTTTCATCCAAAGGTATTTGCACATGTATTTAAAAGATTCCACAACGACACATAGTTTTTCTGTTCAAGTGACCAACATACTCCAACATCGACAACAAACCTCTCTTGCAATGATGAACCATGCATCTATGAGCATCAATGATACATATCAACAAGGAAATAATTATTTTGTGTTTGTGTATTGGAAGCCTACGTCCAACCATTGATTGCAACACTCCAAAGTCTGTTACAACCAAAACTGTAGACCCTGAATCATGGAACCTTGTCTCCTTTATATTTGGATGAGCATTTGCTATTCTCTCTCTCTCTCACACACACAAGGGTATCCTTGATTTCGAGGGAGGGGAATCTTAGAGCATAGTCCGAGATATGATGGTGTAGAATAAAATTTTCTTGAGATCACTGTTCAATATGTATCGTAGTTTCATATTTTTCCATAGTGTGTGAACTAATCAATCTATGCTATTGCAACTTAGTTCACTACCCTTTTCTCAGGAGGCAGAGCTCATTCCATGAGAACATACAATTATGAAATTCAGTAGATTTCATTTCCTTTAGTGTGTATGATTGTTTATTCCCAGTAGTTTTCATTTCCTTTTGTGTGTATGTTTATTCATTTCCATAGCTCGATTTCCTTTACATCTTTTGATTTCTTGTAATGCAATTTCTAGTTCATAGACTAGTTCTTTATCAAAGCTCACCAATGACAAGAGATATTGGGATTTGAATTCATGTAGTGTGGCGATGCAATTTCCTTTTTAAGTAGAAGCATATTAGACAAAATTATAAAAGCTAATAATTTGTACCCTACACCCACAATGCATGACATCTTACAAGTGCATTGGAAACCCTTGTTGATAAGTTAAATGCACAATTGTTCATCATTAAATCAAAGACATATATAAATTTTTGGCGCAGTTGTTGGGGAGATGTGAAGGGAACAATAATGTTTCTTGTATTGGTTTTAAATGGCACATGGTATTGATATTTACATATATGATTTTCGATTACATTCTCCGTAAGATCCCATACATAATGTTTTTCATTTAACTTAGTTCATATAACTGCATGAGTTAAAATTAGAAGGTTTTTTTTTGGTGGTGCAGTAAGAGCCACCCACAATACTAATCTATTTGCAAGAAGTTTGGAAAGAGGAAGGAAGCATTGGTGAATGGGGATTCCACTGGAGAAGGAGACAAGGGGGTGAAGAAGCCTTCAATCTTGCGTCTATATCAATTAATAGGTGTGTGGTGAATATTCATTATTTCCATCAGTAATATGTAGCATATTAGGTTGATTGAATTCTTAGCTTCATTTTATTCTCATCTTTGTCCACCCATGTCAAKTCCTTCCTACTGCATGTTTCCTTTAATTTTGATTTTCTTCTTTCTCACTCTTTATTCCTCTCTCAAGTCTCCTACATTTTCTTACCCTATTCCCTCCTTCATTATTTTCTCTTTCATATTCTTCTTTATTCTATTGTCATTCCCTTCCTTATTTTATTTATGTAGTATCATATCCTTTCCCCCTCCCTTTCTTTCCACTAAACCATGATCCTTTTTCATTTCAGACCCTTTTTCCAACCCTTGATTCTTCATCATTGATTACCTATACCTTATTCCTAGTCCCTTTGATATTAGGTATAATGGAAAATTCATACTACTCAATGATTTGATGATGGTTGTATTCCTTGATCAACTATTCAAGCCATCATCATACAAGAATCACAATTTCATGAACAAAATGTGGAAGCTGCTTCACGAAAAAAGAGACACTCCATGGTTCCCACAATGGTTATGTTAGGATATAATTATATCATCCTTATATATAATGGGACACTTCATGGAATTTCTCGAGTTCCCATGATGGTTATGTTAGGATACCATTACCACCATGTGACATTTTGAACTAGATGTTTGCTTCCATTCTTGCTTTAGGTATTTTTGCATTTGATAGAGGATCTTGCGAAGGTCACATCACACAATTTAGGAGCTGGGTATTTGTAATTTTTGGTACATGTATGTATTAAATTGAAAATAATACACCTAAAAACTTCACACAAGCCCAAATCATCATTTGTAAGAAATAAATTGTTAGTTAGACCCTTGTGGCATTTGGGATCACCAACCTCACCAAGAACAAAGTTGGGACAATTACTTTTTGGTCGATCAAATGGATAGATCTTTAAAACATATTTCTAGGGTATATTCTCCTATGAATCTAGTTTACAACCCAACTTGAATCATTCCATTTCGATATTGTAAGAGAAATTTATGCCCTAAATACTAACTATCTATCCTAAATTTGCACTGTTGAAATTTTGTTTCTTAGAATGTTCATTGCCATATTTTGTAGATGTTAACCTTGTACAATTAATTACTGCAAATGGATTCTTAATAAAAATAGAAAATATACAATGGCACACACACCCATTACACAAAGGTTTTACCTTGGAAAACGAAACTAGGAAAACCAACAACCTGTGTAGAGCCGCACCTCTAATTCTTTATTCATCATATATATTTATTGTTTACAATACAATATATATAGGATCTCTCAACATCCAAAACCCCTAATCCATTTAATCAGATTAGTCATCAACCCTAATTCATTAATCAGAATTACAAAACCATCATTGAAAACCATGTGTCAAAAAACCGCTAAAAACAGATGCAAAAACCACAATTTTTTTTCGGGGGCTCTGCCTCCCTGTGAACCCCCCAGATAGGGGGGTGGCTAGCGCCCTCTTGTGACCCCCACCGTGTGCCTGGTACAAACAAATTCTAGTTTTGGTCGTGAAAACAATATAACACATACCCAACATTCTCACACTTGTTGTTTTCTTTGCATACAAGGGGTCACATGATTACACAATCAATAATCTAGGGAAACACTGCCCATTGTTTCTCTACATTCAGAAAACTTCTCGGTGCTCACATAATTTGCCAATGAATATGCAACATTCTTGAAAGTGTCCACCTTCATTAGCAACACCTTCTTGTTTTCGACCATGTCTCTCACAAAGTGATACTGAACACCAATATGCTTTGTCTTTGAATGATAAGCCAAGTTGTAGGGATATTGCACTCTGACTATCAATCTATCCTTACAGGTTGTTGTACAAACTCAATACCTGAAAATAATCTCTGTAACCATACTGCTTCCTTACTTGCATGAGTCTCTGCCATGTATTTAGATTATGTAGTTGAGAGTGCCACTACAAACTATCTTTTTCTCATCCAACTGATTGCTCCTCCAAACAGGTTAAACACATACCCACTTGTATATCTTTTGTGATCCAGATCTCCAGCTCATTCTGCATCAACAAAGCCATGTATGTCCAACACTCTATCCAATCCTAGTATTCCTTGGTAGCACAATCAATAAATAGTAGTGCCACACAAATACTTGAAAACCCTTTTTACTGTTGTCCAATGCTCATTCCCTGGTTTTGACATATACCTATTCAAAACTCCCACTACATGTGTAATGTATGGTCTAGTACAGACCATTGCATACATCAAACTGCCAACCACACTAGCATACCAAACACGAGACATATCCTCTTCCTCTTCCTATGCCTTGGGACACTGATATGAAAATAACTTTACACCTACATGAATGTGAACCACGACCGACTTACATTCCCGCATATTAAACCTTTGTAATATTGTCTTGACATATTTCCTTTGATTTAATCAAAGTTTCTTGTTTTCCCAATCTCATTTGATTTCTATGCCCAAAATAAAATTTGCAGCACCAAGATCCTTCATGTCAGATTTAGAAGACAATTGAGTTTTCACACCCTGGATAATCTCCTTTTTGTTTCCTATCAACAACATGTCATCCACATACAAGAACAAATAAATAAGATGATCACCAACTAATTTGAAATACATACAGTGATCATCTTTGCTCCTTATGAAGCCAAGTCCCAACATAAAAGTATCAAATTTTTGATACCACATCCTTAGTGATTGCTTTAAGCCATACATGGACTTTTTTTAGCCTACATACCATCTCTTTCTTTCCCTTCTTAGAAAAGCCTTCTGGATGCTTCATGTAGATTTCTTCTTCCATGTAGGAATGCTGTCTTCTCATCCATCTTTTCTACTTAAAAATCAAACACAAAAACAATAGATAAAATTAATCTAATAGATTTTAACTTGGCAACATGAGAAAAAAATTCACCAAAGTCAATTCCCTCTACTTGGGAATAACCTTTTGCTACTAACCGAGCTTTGTATTTCTCCACTTTTCCTTCTGCATTCAACTTCTTCTTAAACACCCATTTTTTTCCAATGGGATTTCTTCCAGTCAGAAAATACACTAGATCCCAAGCCTCATTCTCGTCCAAGGCTTCCATTTCTTCAACAATGGCCTTTTTCCAGAGTTTTCCATCCTATGAGTCACTGCCTCCCTAACAGTTCTAGGATAATCATCAATAATAAACAAGGTAAAATTTGAAAAGAAATCAAATGGAGTATACCTTTATAGTCGACTTATTTCCCGAACCAATCTCCTCAATACTAGAGTATGAGGCTCTTCTTCTTCTGATTCATGTTCTTCTGTAGAGTCTGATTCATTACCCTTCAATTCAAACTCTATTTTCTATGGGTCTTCCTCCCTGGGTAGGACTTCTTATTTAACATATTTGATTTATCTAAATACCACATCTCGACTATACACTACCTTCTTATTTTATGGGTTCCAAAGATTATAACCTTTCATATCATCTTTATAACCAATAAATATACACTTTTCATACTTTTTATCTCGCTCACCCATATTTTCCCTTGGAACGTGAACATACACATCACAACTAAATACCCCGAGATTTGTAAGAGATTTTCTTACTAGTCCATACTGTTGACGCTTAAAAACACAACGATGAATACTATGCTCGCAAATGATTTCCAAGCTCTATTAACTATTTATATTAACAATAAACTAGTAGGTGGGACCCCCTTGTAGACGATGGCGCTATGATGAATATGATGCGTTTATATTGTTATGGTACCAACACATTCTTCTACAATTCAATGCTTCAAATTATGGTTTAAAATGTTTTGGTGACATAAGCTGGTGGTTGATTATTGCATGGCGCTGATGGTTTTTATGACCATTCGCAAATTATACCAAGGCTGCCCTATGGATGAAAAGATCACTATTATTTTTTTTTACATTGCAATTAAACATGGATTAGTTGTTTTACTTATGATCTTAATAAGGGATGATATGGGATTTTTTTTTCCGAATTAAAAGATTATGTACAAGCCCTAATGTTATATGTAATTGTGACAAAAGGAGGGTGCATAAACCCTTGCTTCTAGACTTATGCGCTTTGTTAAATGTTATGGGTGAAGCATACGGGGTAACGTTATAGCACATGGTTATTTTTAAAAGAGTTTGAAAATACTTAGGGTGGCGTGCTATGAAATTTGTGATATGGCAATGAAATATGTGGTTGATTAATTCTTAGAGTTATGGTGAATTGGTTGGCTTGTATGTTGAATTGAGTGAGACTGGGGAAGGAAGTGACATGCATTTACTGCACGTCACTCAAACAACCCTCGAGGCCTGCCACCCTATCCATACTTGCATTTTGTTTTTGGGCTCTGGTGGTTGTTGATGCTCTGCGATTTTTGGTTTTGAAAGAGGATACAATCTGACTCTCTCCCTTGAGCAATATTTTCCAGGTATGGTTCCTTATTCTTCCATCCACAATGGTTACTCTGCATTATGAATCAATTTTTGGCTTAGAATTGCTTGAGGTCTATGTTTTTCTTAAGATTTTTGGACTATGTATTGGTGTTGTGCTTATGGGTTCTTCTGGTCAATATTCTGACGATTGGAAGTTTGGAAAAGAGGAATGGATATGCTTTGATGTGTGTGATCTGTGTGTGGGTTTATTGGATAAATAACAAGAGAGGCATGCTTGATCGACTTGAGTTTTTGGGTCTGGTTCTCTATGGAAATTTGTGGTTTTGATTTGGAAAGTTTTGAGCTTTGCGCATATGTATTA
This sequence comes from Picea mariana, assembly GCA_032191745.1. Taxonomy (NCBI): domain Eukaryota; kingdom Viridiplantae; phylum Streptophyta; class Pinopsida; order Pinales; family Pinaceae; genus Picea; species Picea mariana. The sequence continues at coordinate 29,575 of JASDQU010207937.1, read as the reverse complement.
CAACCAACCTTTGTGTTAAGTTTTACCACTCCATTTTCGTCTCTGTGTTTTGTTTTTTCCTCTGGGTTTCAATGTGAACTGTTTAAAGTTCTCACCTTGTCTTGGCCAAGTCCCGAGATATTAGTTATCATGGCATTGTCCTCATTATTGCTGTTGCTTTTGGTTGGCCATAGGTTGTGTTTGGGCATTCTTTTTACAGTTCTTTTAAAAGTTCTCTTCCTCGCGTTCTTTGTTGAAGGTGGTTGAATGTCAGTTGATAAACCTAACTGTCAAGAATATTGTTAAAGGTTATATTTCTGTGGTAAATCTAAAAAGGGCATGAGTTGTCTGCATCTTTGAGTACTTATTCCTTTGATTGAACCATCTGTTCTTACTCCCATTTTTTATGTTAAACCCTAAGACAATCTTGATATCGTTCAATCTAGTCAAGGGTAAATAAGCATTGTGTTTCTTGGTCTATTGGGCATGATTTGGTTATGTTTCTGGATTGGGAAATTTTAAAAAGAAGTCTGTACATGATAATTTATGAGAAGCTCGGACTCAGAGTTGCATGCTATTTGTTGAATGCTATTCGAATCGGTTCTTATGTTGTTGTTTTTTTTTAAATGGAGCACTGTGTGTAAATGGATTGGGGCCCGATTATGAGTTTAAACGCCCAATTTGGTTGTGTCGAACACTGTGTAAATAATGGACAAATCATGGTTAATACTGTGCATATTCTTAATAGTTTTTAAAAGAAAGAAAAAAGAGATTTGGCATTGGAATATAGATGGTCGTGGCTCAATGAATTATTATGTTCAAGATATCGATTGCAAGACTGTTTGATAGGACTACTATATAAATATTATATAGATGCAAAGGTTGCTATAATTGATTATGTTTGGGCATATGATTTTTTTTTTTTGGAAGCCAACAAGTGATCTGTAAAAGAAGTGACAGTTTAAATGGTGGTTTTGAAAAGTGAATGTCGATTGAATTATGGAGGTCTGAATAGATTTATGTTTAATTGTTTGATTTGATTTATTTTTATATGAATAGTATCCATATTACATCCCTACCATTCTATCACTTTTTCGCTCATTATATCCCCCTCATAATCCCAATTTCATTTTATCAAGCCCTGTTCTGTAAAATAAATTTAAAAAATCCATGTAACAACGACAAAGAAATAACACATAGATAGTTGGCA
>JASDQU010207937.1:4986-28286 GCA_032191745.1 Picea mariana | reverse complement strand
CATTTTATCAAGCCCTGTTCTGTAAAATAAATTTAAAAAATCCATGTAACAACGACAAAGAAATAACACATAGATAGTTGGCAATTGATATTTTTGGTATTTTATTACACTATTAAATTATTTAATGAATTGATGAGTAGTTTTCGTGTGTTTATTCCCCCTCATTATACCACCTTTCGCTCATTACACTCCCTTCATATGTCCCATGAACCCTGTCACCCCGTACTCATTTAAGCGATTATTAAATTATCTTTTATGGATGGATTTGCATGCATCTCATGTCAATTTCTAAGCCAAATTTTGTTTCATGCAAGCAAAATGTCATGTATGGTATATTAAGGGATTAGTTACTGATGGATTTCTAGATACAGGATGAGTTTATTCAGTAGGGGAAGCCATGGAAGAAATAATAGAGGAAGAGGAAACTGGAATAGAGGGCCTAGAAGGTCTATACTCTCCATTCATTTTGATGTGGATCCCCAGGAATTGAACCGAATGTTCCCATATGGGTTCTTTAATTGGATTGGGCAAGGCATAGTACAACCTCGACTAGAGAGACCTCCCTTCCAGCCTCAAAAAATTCCTGGTATTCCTATGCCTCCTCATGTGTCCATGCAACCAGAAGTCCCTGCAAATGATGGATGGCAAGAGATTGTCAACCCGACTATCTCTCACCATCGTGGCTGGCCCAATTTGTCATTACCTCCTCCACCACTTGTAAATATTAATGTTCATATTGCTCCTGTGCATTCACTTATTCAATCCTCTCATGCTAGTAAAAGGCTTAAAACTGATGTCCCCCATATGCAAGATAAAGGCAAATATGCTTACTCCCCTTTCTCTCCTTCAAATGACTCTTCAAAATCAATATCCTCCTGTATGCATATGAAGGATGATTGTTCCCATGTTATTAGTGAGATATAGCCTCAAGTTTCAAATCAACCAAAGGATACTTCCAGGAAGTCAAATGGGGAAAACAATGATAAAAAAAGATTGTCTCTCAGAGTGGCAAATATGTCTCTTAATTTATGTGTTTTATGCTTGAGTTGATGAAGACAATGTTCTGCATAAAGTTTTGGACAACAAGCTATTTTTTGGGATAATGTGGATATTCACATATTTTTGGATACGATTTGAATTATTTCTGATATTTAAATATTCAAGTTTTGAAGGTATTTAAGGGAGTTACAAGGTGACACGTGTTTAAATGATTATCCAATTGTGTTTTATTTTATAATTTGAAAAGAATAAAAGAAGGGAGTCACAAGGGGTCCTACCTACCTAGTTATGATTAAATAAATACTCTTAACTATTATTATTATTATTTCTCCTAAACTAAATTAGTTAAGTCAAACTAACTTAACTAAAGAAAGTAGTTGAACTACTTCAACTTATTTGGAAGGCATAAATGCTAAATGAGAAGAAGAAGCATGAGGAGAATAGAAGGAGAAAGAAAGACTAAGGTTTGCTCTTTTGATTTCATGAGATAGTTTCAGGTTTCATTCATTCTTGAGTTCATTCAAAGCCTAATTCTGTTTTTGACAACAAGGTCCTACTGTAGACAACAAGGTTCAGAACTAAACCAAATCATTCAGATGCTTGCTTTAGAGGTGTTGATCCATCCTTGATAGTCTGTGTATACTTTTCTGTTTATGGATTAAGTTTCATAGCTGATAAATGATATTTTGCAGATTCAAATTGGCAGTAGTATGTGGAAAGATGATCCACTTTATAAAGTTCATTTTTAAAATTCTTGTCAGAGTCCTTTTTTATGGTTTTAATTGGGCATCTGTAAATTAGACTTTGATCCATGCCCTCACAGGGGTTTTGTAAAGAGAAAAACACTTTTGAATTCTTGGAATGAAATAAAATATATTGCTATTCTTTTTCATTTGTGTTTACCTGTGACTTGGTTACTTTTGCTTTTTTGATCTCCACATTTACTTTCTGTAATCTGTAGATTTTTCAGAAACTTATATACAAATTTTATGTTATTTTGCAACATTCTTTTCATAAAAAATCAGCCTAAACCCTTGTAATTAATACTTGTGGATTGGGAAAATATATTTTGAGGCTATAAAACATAGGGTGATATTCTTGACTATCTTTTCTTAGCTAGGCAAGATTCGAAAATGCTTGAGTAAGATAATTCATATCTTTTCCTCAACATTTATTTGGCAACCATACTAGGGAGATCTTCCATATCTCTTTGGTTGATTGTATGTGTGATTATCATTGAAAATTTTATATTTATGCTTTTGATTCTTTGACTGTTTTATTTCCTTCATGATAGTACCTGTTACAAGGCAACCCAATATTGAGCCCGGTCTTAAATACTAGACCAACATTTCTTTGACCTTATTCAATATAGTCTTAGAAACCACTAACACATGGGCTGAGCTTGAACGCTCGTGGGCAGTAATTGAACAAGACATAAGTGTCCAAGAATGCTAGGAGGCCAGGCAAAGATAGCCTAGGAATCAACCATAGCTTTCTTTTTCCTAAAATTTTGATCTTATTTTCATGTCCTTAAACCCTCACATCTCTAGGAGAAGAAGAGGTTTATCACCTGAGATCAACCCTATCACTGAAAAAGGAAGAAGAAACGTTGTTTTTTCAACCCAACAAGGTATTCTAAGGAGAACTTTGTCTGATTCAGCTAGTTCGTCTTTCTCTCCCTTACCCATCATTCAAAAAATGGCATTTGTGAGTGGCTCTAATGGCACTGGAGGTGCTTCTTCATCTCAATCTTCAGCCTTCTCAGTGATTGGTAGCTTGTATAGCCATCAAGTCCCGGTCCAATCTACTACCAACCCCAACAAGGTCATAAAGAAGTATGGACTCTTTCAATTCGTAGAAGATGCTACTACTACCCTGTGGCATGTATCCTCTCCTGTGAAGCTAACACATGCTATTCATCCACTTCCAAAATTCAAAGAGAATCTCCCTAGGTTTTCAGGAAATAACAAAATCACTAGGAATGAACACTTGGTGGCATTCTCTAATGCCTGTCACAATATAGGAGCTAATGATAATGATACTTGTATGTGATTATTTGTTAATTACCTTGAAGGGAAAGCAATGGAAAATTTCTTTGATCTCCCTCCCAAGATTCTTTCCACTTGGGAAGAGTTATTTTACTGGTTCAAATATACTTATGGGAAGTATAAGAGCCTAGCCAAACAATTATAGGAATACAATAACATTGCGTACAAGGACAGTGAGACTATCAAGTCTTTCAATTTACGTTTTACCAAGTTATATAACCAAATTCCTAAGCTTATTCTCCCTCAGAACCAAGCCACTTTTATGCATTACTATAATGATCTACCTTCCCCCTACCATCATAGGCTTGAAGAAAAAACTATTGACAATATTGGTTTTGCTCTACATACTTGTCTAGAGTATGAAGAACAACTTGAAAGAACATGTCTTCCCAAAGGAGACTCAATTAAAAAAACGGACATGTTCGCCCTCTTATATCTTGTACAAGATATGAATAACCGAATGATAGTGTATGAGTGAAAGGGAAATGTCCCTTCACTTACTCCTAGGGCCTCATCTTCTTATTCACCACCCTTTATGAATCCTAATGAAAACAACTTTCAGCCCAAAGGGATCATGCCTCGCAGTTGGTGTAACTTTTGTGAGGAACATCATGAGGAAGGCACTTGTGAGGTAAAGAAGAGTGCTAAAGATAAAATATTTGGCAAAAGGCCCAAAACTACCATTGTTGTTCTAGATTTATTTGAACCAGAGGATGTCATGATCATAAACACTAGGAATAAATCCTATGCTTCAAAAGGAAAATATGATCCCCCTCGTACTTCTTCTATCCCAAGCTCAACTTCACCAGCTACTACTGTACAAGTTACTTAAACTATTGATAGTCAAGGAACTCCCTCCCCTCTTCCCTCTTCCAAATATAACATTCTCAATCAATTGTCTAATATCAAGGCCGATGCTACTCTTTTGGACATGGTTGTCGTCCTTGAGCAACAAAAGCATATGAAAAATTTCATGGAAGGAAAAACTTCCATTGTAGCCAATCTCTCTAAAGAAGTAATTGAAGAGGACTCAAGTGTAAATAAATTAGGTGTAAATAATTTTAGACACCCAGTAAAAAATTCCCCATTTTTTGATTTTTGTAAAGATTATGGACAAAATAGCCCATTATTGTCTGATTGATGACGATTTGGGCCCAAGCGTAATGTCAAAAATTATTATGGAAGAGCTAGGCTTGTCTTGTACAAATGAAAATGCCAAAATCATGCTCTCTTATAATATTTTACAACAATCGACCATTGGTGAAATCAAAGATGTGACTTTGGTTTTGTGCACGCATCCTGAAATAAGGACAACCCTTAATATTAAGGTAATTGACATGCCAGTGAGTAATTATTCAATCATATTAGGAAGATATTGGTAATATTTGACAGGTGGATACCTCTCACTCGATGATACACACTTATCCATTCCTCGGAATGTGAAGAACATAATAGTCCTAAGGGAGGGAATAATTTCACCATATATAGAAAGCATCCCACAACCTGATGTAAATTATGTCAAGGAGGACCTAAGAGCATATTCCATATTTTCAAATGAGGATAACACTACCCTCGAACAAATCGACCTGGAGGATGGGATGTGGCATATGGACTTTGATGGTTCATGCTCCAACAAAGGTAATGGAGCTGGCATTATATTGTACTATCCTGTAGGTAAAATTCAAAACTTTTCCTATAGGTTAGAATTTACTTGTACAAACAACGTCACTGGATTTGAATCATTACTGCTAGGCATTGAAAATGCCTATAATTTAGGTTGTGGTCACCTTACAATTTTTGGGGACTCTGAACTTGTTGTAAACCTTGTATGTAAAATATATTCTCCTAGCAACAAGTTAATGGAATGCTACACCCAAACTATTTGGGCACTTATCTCGAACTTACTATCATTTAACATCACTCATGTTAAAAGGGAACTGAATTTAATGGCCGACATGTTAGCTATTTTTGCAGCCTCTCCTACTCGACAACCTCTGCCACAAATACCTGATTGCACTTTTCAATCCTTATATCATCCACATATCCCTGGCAATGTAGAGTCTTGGCAGGTCTTCCCTAGTGATGAAAGCATCTATGCTTTCATCCAAAATGAACCATATAAGCCTAAGGAGATTATATCCATGGAAAACAACAAAATTACGAAGGGCTTGACTCCTCTAGAAAGTTCATTTTCATCGAGTGATGTACGAAACAAAGAAAAGCATAAATAAGAGGAGTCGAAAAGGAAAGTGGGTGAAACCATTTCCTTGAACATTGGGACACCTGATTGTCCAAAGAATGTTAAGATAGGCGCCCAATGTATTGATGAAGAAAAATTGAAGTTCACTGAGTTACTTCATGAATTTAAAGATGTTTTTGCTTGGTCTTATGAGGATCTTCGTGGTTTTGATCCTGATTTTATACAACATGCCATCCCTATCAAGGAGGGAATAAAACTAGTTAGGCAAAAACAAAGACCCATTAACCCTGCACTTGAAGCAACTATTCAAAAGGAGTTGAAAAAACTCTTGAAGGCTGGAATAAATTTCCCTGTTAAGTATTCTCAGTGGGTTTCCAATTTGGTTCCCATTCGGAAAACAACTGGTCAGATTCGATTTTGCGTTGATTTGCATGCATTGAATAGAGCGAGCGTAAAAGACCATTTTCCTCTCCCTAATATGGAAATGATTTTGCATCAAGTTGTAGGGTCACAAATGATGTCCTTACTTGATAGTTTTTTTGGTTCTAATAAGATCAAGGTAAAAAGGACAGACAAATACAAAATCACTTTTATTACATGTTGGGGCACATTTGCTTATGAACACATGACTTTTGGCTTATCTAATGCAGGTGCCACTTTCCAAAGAGCTATGCAGATAAATTTTGACGATCTGATCGGTAAGATTATTTAGATTTATCTTTATGATTTGACTGTATATTAAAAGAACCGATTGAATCATTTTGGTCATCTTAGAAAGGTTCTCATGTGATGTAGGAAATTCAACATTTCTTTAAATCCTTCTAAGTCTATTTTTGGTGTGACCTAGTGACATCTCCTTAGGCATATTGTCTCTGATTAAGGAATACACATAGATCCTGAAAGGATTGTTGCTATCCTAAATCTTCCTGCTCCTAATTCCAAAAAGCAGGTTCAAGCCTTTATGGGCATCATCAACTTTGTCCGTAGGTTTGTTCTTGATTTTGCTATAATGTTCAAACCAATTCAAAATATTCTTAATTAATATCATTCCTTTTCTTGGATGAATGATGATGAAAATGCTTTCGTAAAGATTAATAAGGAAATCAATTCCGCACCGATTTTGGCGAAGCCAGATTTTGAGAAAGAGTTTATTATAAACACTAATGCCACAAAGGAAGCAGTCTCTTCTATCCTCATGCAATGTGATGACCATAATAACGAAAAACCAGTAGCTTACATGATTCAAGGCTTATCAGATGATGAGTTCAAATATTCATATATTGAAAAACATGCTTTCGCTCTTGTTAATGTTGTTGATAAATTTCACCACTTTATCTTAGGTAAGCACACGCTAGTAAAAGTCCCTTTACCTGTTGTCAAGTTTTTTCTCTCATAGACTTATCTTTCAAGGAAGCTTTCACATTGGCTTGCCAAGATCTAGTAACATGATTTAACCATCATGAATTAAAAAACCATTAAGGGACGTGACTTAGCCCTTCACTTATCTCAACATGCTGAAGCAAGTGATGAAATGGATGAACAATGTAGCTCTCTGTCAACACTATTTTACATTGACAATCAAATCCTTCCCGTAGATGAACATCCCTGGTACAAAGATCTGGTGTGTTACTTGCAAAATCAGAGGTGTCTAGATAATTTAGATACTCATCAGAGGAGAAGGCTCCGTCTTGAATCTTCTAGATATGTCATTTTAGGAGACTTCTTGTTTAGGAGATCTGCTAATGGTATGTTAATTCACTGTGTAAATAACAAGGAAGCACATAAATTGTTACAATAAACCCATGGATCTTCAGATTCTGTAATTCATGTGGGTGGCCACTTTTATGCTAAAACTAGTACGTTTAAAAACATCAGAAAAGGGTATTATTGGCCTTCAATTTTTCATGATTCTTATAATTTTTCAAGATCTTGTGACAAGTTCCAAAAGTTCATTGGGAAAGAACGTCTTTCTTCCATGCCTCTACAACCTGTCCTCCCTTACTTTACTTTTTCAAAATGGGGTCTGGACTTTATCAATCCTATTAATCCTCCATCTTCAGTGGGGCAAGTTTTTTTCTTGACAACCACAAACTATTTTACGAAATGGACTGAAGCTGTCCCACATAAACATTCACAGGATGAGCAGGTTATTTATTTCCTTGAAACTAATATCTTTTCCATATTTAGTCTTCCTTTAGATATTATTATAGACAACGGTCTTAATTTTATTTATGCTAAGATGACTTAGTTTCTAGCTAAACTGGGAGTTAAACATTTTACCTCATTAGCTTATTACCCTCAAGGAAATGGGCAAGCCGAGTCTACTAACAAAAATATGGTTAGAATTATCAAGAGGCTCATATAATATAAGCCTCGTCAATGGAATACCCTCCTCACTTACGCCCTTTGGGCAGATCTCACTACCACCAAGGTGAGAACAGGTTGCACCCCCTTTCAACTTGTTTATGGTCAAGAAGCCATTCTACCTACCGATTTGGAACTTTATTCTTTACGACTGATGCTATAGATTGAAGAATTGAAGAATTGAATTATTATAATATCCCTCAAAGGATAAATGCACTGTTGGATTTAGAAGAATAAAGGATGTTTTCCTTGGAGAACATAAAGAAAAGACAACAAACTGTGAAGAAATATTTCAATAAAAGTGAAAAAGCTGTTAGATTTGAGGTCAATGAGAAGGTCTTGTTGTGGGATTCAGCTCATGTTGATAGAGGAAGGCATTCAAAGTTTCAAAAGTTATGGCTAGGTCCTTTTAAAATCACTTTTGTCCTGGGTGCCAATTCTTATATTCTAAAGGACTTGGAAGAGTGGTTGTTTTCCGATAGCACCAATAGTTCCCACTTGAAGCACTATGTGGAACCAACTTGAAAGTTTAACTGCTGTATGGAATTACTTCTGTACTATAGTTTTGTTTCATTGCTTTGATTTTGATTTGTTGTTTATTTCTTTCTGTTTTTTCATTTCTGTTGTTTTTATAAACTTCTTTTCTTTCTAGAAATAAAATTCTGGACCAGTTTTGCCACAACGATGCTGTTCTGCAAGTATTGTTAATCAATAACAATCAAGTTACACAACTATCATGGTGTCCCTCCTTAAATACATCATTGAAATTTCTATCTGCTTCCAGTACTGCTGTTAGATAAGATAATTGGTTTTTCATCCATATTTTTTGCTTTCCTTTTCTTCCCTCTTCCTGAGAATAAAAAAAGACCACACCAAATTTTTTTTCTCCTTGAATCAAAGAATAATTTCACTATGATTAATCGAATGTTATGCATACAGAGATAAACTCCTCATACATAACACTTTCCATGAGTTATTCCCAAAATCCCAAATATTTTTCCCTTAAACCGCTCACCCCCCCTGTTGCATAATCATTATGATGTATATTTCCTTTGTCTAATGTTTCACCTGGTCTATGAAACCAGACATTCTAAATTCTTAATCTGTTGGAAACATATTTCCACATGGAGTTGCCAATTTGTTGATGCTTAAAAACGCAACGATGAATAATATTCTCACAAATGATGGCCAAGCTCTATTAACTATTTATATTAATAATAAACTAGTAGGCGAGACCCCCTTGTAGATGGTGGAACTATGATGAATATGTTGCATTTATATTTTGTTGGATATTGTTATGGTAGTAACACCGTCTTCTACAATTCAATGCTTCAAATTATGGTGTAAAATGTTTTGGTGACATAAGATGGTGGTTGATTATTGCATGGCACTGATGGTTTTTATGACCATTCACAAATTATACCAAGGCTACCCTATGGATGAAAGGATCATTATCAATTTTGTAATAAGGGATGATATGGGAGTTTTTTTTTTCGAATTAAAAGATAATGTACAAGCCCTAAAGTTATATGTAATTGTGACAAAAGGAGGGTGCATAAATTATTTCTACTAGACTTATGCACTTTGTTAAATGAGATGGGTGAAGCATATGGGGTAACGTTATAGAAAATGGTTATTTTTAAAAGAGTTTGACAATACTTAGGGTGGCGTGCTATGCAATTTGTGATATGGCAATGAAATATGTGGTTGATTAATGCTTAGAGTTATGGTGAATTGGATGAATTGTACGTTGAGTTGAATGAGGTTGGGGAAGGAAGCAATGTTCATTTACTGCAAATCACTCAAACAACCCTTGAGGCCCGCCACCCTAGCCATACTTGCATTTTGTTTTTGGGCTCTGGTGGTTTTTGATGCTCCGCGATTTTTGGTTGTGAAGGAGGATACAGTCTAACTCTCTCCCTCAAGAAAGCTTTTCTAGGTATGGTTCCTTATTCTTCCATCCATGATGGTTACTCTACATTATGATTCAATTTTTGGCTAAGAGTTGCTTGAGGTCTGTGTTTTTCTTAAGCTTTTTGGATTGTGTATTGGTGTTGTGCTTATGGGTTCTTCTGGTGAATATTATAATGGTTGGAATTTTGGAAAAGAGGAATGGATATACTTTGCTATGTGTAATCTATGCGTGGGTTTATTGGATAAATAGAAAGAGAGGCATGCTCGGTCGGCTTGAGTTTTTGGGTCTGGTTCTCTGTGGAAATTTATGGTTTTGATTTGACAAGATCTAAGCTTTGCGCATAAGTATTACAACCAACCTTTGTGTTAAGTTTTACCACTCCATTTTCGTCTCCGTGTTTGGTTTTTTCCTCTGGGTTGCAATGTGAACTATTTAAAGTTCTTGCCTTGTATTGGGAAAGTCCTGAGCTATTAGTTATCATGGAATTGTCCTCATTATTGTTGTTGCATGAAAAGCATTGCATAGTCGGGCTTAATATCACCCAAAACTTTAATGGAAGATTTATATATGCTTTTGGTTGGCCATGGGTTGTGTTTGGGAATTATTTTTACAATGATTTTAAAAGTTTGCTTCCTCTCGTTCTCTGTTGAAGGTGGATGACCATCAGTTGATAACCCTCACTGTCAAGAATATTGTTAAAGATTATATGTCTGTGGTAAATCTTAAAAGGGCACAAGCTGTCTACGTCTTCAAGTACTTATTCCTTTGATTGAGCCATCTATTCTTACTCCCATTTGCTATGTTAAACCCTAATACGATCTTGATATCGTTCAATCCAGTCAAGGGTAAATAAGCACTGTGTTGCTTGGTCTATTGGGCATGATTTGGTTATGTTTCTTGATTGGGAAATTTTAAAAAGAAGTCTGTACATGATAATTTATGAGAAGCTCAGACTCAGAGTTGCATGCTATTTGTTGAATGCTATTCTAATCGGTTCATATGTTGATTATTTTTTTAAATGGAGCACTGTGTGTAAATGGATTAGGGCCTAATTATGAGTTTAAACACCCAATTTGGTTGCATTGAACAATGTGTGAATAATGGGAAAATCATGGTTAATATTGTGCATATTCTTATTAGTTTTTAAAAGAAAGAAAAAATAGATTTGGCAATGTAATATAGATGGTCGTGGCTCAACGAATTATTATGTTCAACATATCGATTGCAATACTATTTGATAAGACTGCTATATAAATATTATATAGATGCAAAGGCTTCTATAATTGATTATGTATGGGCATATGAATTATTTTTTTGGAAGCCAACAAGCGATCTGTAAAATAAGTGATAGTTTAAATGATGGTTTTGAAAAGTGAATGCTGATTGAATTATGGAGGTCTCAAAAGATTTATGTTTAATTGTTTGATTTGATTTATTTTTATATGAACAATATCCATATTACATCCCTATCATGCTACCACTTTTTCACTCATTATATCCCCCTCATAATCCCAATTTGATTTTAACAAGCCCTACTATGTAAAATAAATTTAAAAACTCAGTGTAACAACGACAAAGAAATAACACAACAATAGTTGGCAACTGATATTTTTGGTATTTTATTACACAGTTAAATTATTTAATCATTTTTTGAGAAATATTCGTGTGTTTATTCCCCCTCATTATACCACCTTTCTCTCATTACACTCCCTTCATATGTCCCATGAACCCTGTCACCCCCTGATCACTTAAGCGATTATTAAATAATTTTTTATGGATGGATTTGCATGCATCTCATGTCAATTTCTAAGCCAAATTTTGTTTCATGCAATTAGAATGTCACGTATGGTCTATTAAGGGCTTAGTTACTGATGAATTTCTACATACATGATGAGTTTCTTCAGTAGGGGAAACCATGGTAGAAATAATAGAGGAAGAGGAAACTGGAACAGAGGGCCTAGATTCTCCATTCATTTTGATGATGATCCTCAGGGATTGAACCAACTGTTTCAAGATGGGTTCTTTAACTGGATTGGGAAAGGGATAGTACAACCTCGACTAGAGAGACTTTCCTTCCAGTCTCAAAACATCCCTGGTATTCCTGTGCCTCCTCATGTGTCCATGTAACCAGAAGTCCCTGCAAATGATGGATGGCAATATATTGTCAACACGACCGTCTCTCACCATCATGGCTAGCCCAATTTGTCATTACCTCCTCCACCACCTGTAAATCCTAATGTTTAGATTTCCCCTGTGCATTCACCTGTTCAATCCTCTCATGATAGTAAAAGGCTTAAAACTAATGTCCCCCATGTGTAAGATAAATACAAAGATGTTGTCTCCGCTTCATCTCCTTCAAATGACTCTTCAAAATTAGTATCCTTCCGTATGCATCTGAAGAATGATTGTTACCATGTTATTAGTGAGATACAACCTCAAGTTTCAAATCAGCTAAAGGCTACTTCTGGGAAATCAAAGGGGGACAACAGTGATAAAATAAAGATTTCCTCTCAGAGTGACAAATATGGCTTTTAATTTATGTGTTTTATGATTGAGTTGAAGAAGACATTGTTCTGTAGAAAGTTTTGGACAACAAGCTAGTTTTTGGGATAATGTGGATATTCACATATTTTTGGATATAATTTGAATTATTTCTGATATTTAAATATTCAAATTTTGAAGGTGTTTAAGGGAGTTACAAGGTGACATGTGTTTAAATGATTATACAATTGTGTTTTATTTTAAATTTTGAAAAGAATAAAAGAAGGGAGTCACAAAGAGTCCCACCTACCTAGTTATTATTAAATAAAGACCCTTAACTATTATTATTATTGTTTCTCCTAAACTAAATTAGTTAAGTCAAACTAACTTAAATAAATAAAGTGGTTGAACTACTTCAACTTATTTGGAAGACATAAAAGCTAAATGAGAAGAAGAAGCATGAGGAGAATAGAAGGAGAAAGCAAGAATAAGGTTTTCTCTTTTGATTTCATGAGATAGTTTCAGTTTTTGTTCATTCTTGAGTTCATTCAAAGCCTAATTATCTTTTTGACAATAGGGTCCTATTGTAGACAAAAAGGTTCAAAACTGAACCAAATCACTCAGATGCTTGTTTTAGAGGTGTTGATCCATCCTTGATAGTCTGCGTATACTTGTCTATTTATGTATTGAGTTTCATAGCTAATAAAGGATATTTTTCAGAGTCAAATTGGCAGTAGTTTGTGGCAAGCTGAACCAGGTTATAAAGTTCATTTTTTACTTCTTGTTAGAGTCCTTTTGTATGGTTTTCATTGGGGATCTCTAAATTAGACTTTGGTCCATGCCCTCATAGGGGTTTTGTAAAGAGAAAAACACTTTTGATTTCTTGGAATGAAATAAAGTAGATTGCTATTCTTTCTCATTTGTGTGTACCTGTGACAAGGTTACTTTTTCTTTTTTGATCTCCACATTTACTTTCTGTAATCTGTATATTTTTCAAAAACTTATATAAAAATTTTATGTTATTTTTCAACAATCTTTTCATAAAAAATAAGACTAAACCCTTGTAATTAATACTTGTGGATTGGGAAAATATATTTTGAGGCTATAAAACATAGGGCGATATTCCCGACTATCTTGTCTTAGCCAGGCAAGCTTCGAAAATGCTCGAGTAAGATAATTCATATCTTTTCCTCAACACATACCTCGTGTGGAGTATTTTCATCGAATGCTGATGAGGGTGATCGATTGACTAGGTAACATATAGTATGCACTGCCTTAGCCCATAATTCCTTTCCTAACCCAACACCACTGAGCATGCTCCTTGCTTTTTCCATCAACTTTTTGTTCATCCTTTCTGCAACTCCATTTTGCTGAGGTGTGTATGGAGTAGTATTCTTTCTTGATATACTACACTTCTTACATAATTACTCAAATTAATTTCCGCAAAATTCTCCACCATTATCCGTCCTCAACACCTAAATTATCTGCTTTGTCTGATTCTCCACAAGAGCCTTAAACTCTTTGAATTTGTCAAAGACTTCAGATTTCTTCCCGAGGAAATAAATCCATGTGTTCCTTGAGAATTCATTTATAAATGAGACATAGTACAGGTATTTTCCCAGTGATGGAACTGACATAGGTCCAAACACATCACTGTACACCAACTGCAGTATTCCCTCTACCCTTGTAGCACTAGAGGAGAATCTTACACGATTCTTCTTCCTATATACGCTGATGCGGATTATATTGAGAATGACATGAAGGTATAGATATAATAAGGAAACACACATAGATATTTCAAGAAACATAGTAATACAATTAACTCGGATTCTATTAATGACTATCTGGAATACAAAAGACTATAAAATGCAAAGCACACAAGCTATCTAGACTAGTGGTAGCTTATCCCTGAAGAGTGAGATGTGTGAGCTATACTCATTCACAAGAATATGATTACAAAGAGGCCAAAAATTCCTTTTAATATAAAGCACCAATGAGAAAACACTAAACATATGAAACCCTAACCCCAAAAGATGAAACACCAAAAGGTTTGTAGGCCTCGATGTGGTTAGTTGATACATCAAATTCTCAAGGGCACAACTTTTTCATACAATATTCGTTTAGGGTGCTCGGTACCATGTCGAAAAATTATAGACGAGGAGTACACATTTCATTCGGCCTAGAATTTTCTTTGTCCTACATGCTAGGTGCCGCTGCACCAAAAAATGTCATTTAGGGCCTCAAAACGACCCCAAACGTTCGAGACCCAAAAACCGTAAAGAAACTGCCAAGATGTGGAGCCATTTTACATTAGTGGCACATGTGTCTGGCCAACATTATCCACCTATATCAATCCTCCCTCCTTAGGAAGCAATGGTCCCCATTACGTCAAGTTCCTCCATCAAATGGGGAAACTTCTGCTGAATCTAATTTCTGGTGAGCCACTTGCCTAGGTGAAGAAGTTACCTTGCTTTGATGATCTGATAGAGTTGGATGTTCTGTTGGAGGGTGCCCTACATCTTGGTGTCCATGATCCAATCAACTGTCACCTATTCAATGCAGTTAGGATTCCGTTTTGTAGGGGCCAAGTTCTTGGTTGCGTTCAAAGTGTCCAGGAGAGGTGGAAAATATGGTCGAAGCAGTTCCACATTAAATACCGGGTGCAAGCCAAGGAAATGGGGAATACTTAATTCAAAATAATTCTCACCCACAACATTTGTGATGGTTTAATTCTCATATTGGAGTGGGTGGAGCTTTTGATGGGGTCTTGTGAGGTGCTCTTTCTACAAATGCAACCATACTTTATATCCCACCTGAAACTTGTGTGGTACCCGATGCTGATAGTGGTGTTGCTTGTACTTAGCATTGAATTTCTGCAAAATATCATGAAATTGTTGTTGGATATGCCGGATTTACTCAACGAATTTGGTTTCTCAATTAACCTTGGTCTGAGCATGGGAGGACTCTTCCTATGTAGTTGTAATGGGAAAATCTACGTCAATGGGGGTCAATGGATGGAACCCCAAGAACACTTGAAAAGGGTTGTGGCCAATAGAGTTACAGAGGGCTCCGTTGTATCTATGTTGAAAATAAATAAGGCTCTCATCCCTTGTGCGTGGATGTTTGGAGTTGTACATCCTCAATATATGGTAATAATCCTGTTAACTACCTCTATTTTTCCATCACTCTGTGGGTGGAAGGAAGTTGATTTGGTCAACTTGGTGTCCATCATCGACCATAGGTTGGAACAAAAAGTACTTAGGAACCTATTATCTCGATCTGAAATAATGGTCCGTGTGATCCCAAAATGAACCCAAACACATTCAAATAAGAGCTTAGAGGTGGCCTCAGTTGTGATGCTCTTCTTGCAAGGTGACAAAACTGCCATCTTAGAGAATCAATCAATGACCACAAAGACATAGTCATTCCCATGCTTAGTTGAAGGAAAAAAAAACATGTAATCCATGGATATGGACTCCCAAGGCCTATTTGGAGTAGGTAGAGGGGTGTATATCCCATTTTTCTTGACTGAAGGATTGGAAATGGCACAGGATCTGATGTACTTGTAGACATATTATCGAAGATTCAACCAATAAAAATGTCTTTACTGTACTGACACTATTTTTTCCACACCAAAGTGTCTTGATGCTCGACTGTAATGAGCTTCCCAAATCCATTTTGCACGCTCTCTTGAATGAATGCATAGATGACTCAGATGGCATAACATTCCATCCTAGAGGTGAAAGTTTGGAAATGGTTTTCTTGTGCTCAATGTATGATAAGTAGTAGCAAAGTCAGAGTCACTATTGTATAATTGTGGCCACCCGAACAACTCATGCCCACAAGAGTTAAGAACTGTGGTTAGTGTCGCAACTGGGGGTTCGACTGAGGTAGTTTGTGACATGGTTGGTGCTTCCCTGCTTGTACTTGATTTTCAAGTGGAATTTCTGTAGGTATGTGGACCACTTCTGATGGTGGTCATTTTGTAACTTTCCTTGTGTTTGGATGAATTGTAGAGGCCTGCGATTAATGTTGATGATCATTTCATTCCCCATAATGTAATTCTTCCACTGTCTACATGCCTACACAATGGAGTACATCTCTTTGTCATAGGTGGGGTATCTGTGAAGACCATCAGATAGAGTTTCATTGTGATAGGCCACTAGATTCCCATGCAGAGTGAGGATTGCATCAATACCATAATCTGAAACATCCGTCTCAATCTGTAATGTCCTAGAATTTTAACAAAGATAAATCCATAAATTATCCAATTAAATAACCAATAATTTTTAATTAAGAAAACCCTAATGAAATTTTAATTAACTCACAAGGGTGAGGAACTTACCCGTGTTGAAGAACCCAAATTATGTACAACCTAGTGAATTCATAAACAAAGCCATACCCTGACAACCACAATACAAAGTGGGGGCTGAATCTCCACCCAACTATAGACATTGATACTCTAATAATTAGTAGCAAGTCACCCCTGAGCCCTCAATTCACTACCCAACCGACAATTCTTTAGCCTTATTGTCTCTATAAACTAGCCAAAGAGATATTTCTGCTAAAGAGAGATGTGCCAAAGAGAGATGTCCTTTTCTCATCCTTTTACCTCTTTATATAGAGTCCATCCATGGTAAAGAACCCAATCCCTAGGGTCCATTATTTAATTGTTTATTATACTTTAGGTTTTTTCCATTAATTATAGTTACTTATTTTACCATTCTCTTTAATTACTCTAATATCCATAATACATACTTATTGTGACCCCCTTTATAATAATTATTATATACTTATTTATTTTTATTTATTCCAATAGGTATTTATTTTGACCATTTTGGGAGAATTATTATATTCTTGATATTATTATTATTTATATTTAATAATAATAATATGGGGTATGACATACAACCCTCCTTCAAGGAACTTCATCCCAAAGTTAGCTTGATTATTTTTCTTATAGGTTTTTAATTAGCTCACCATCCTCCACAACACCCTTTGTTAACTCCTGTACCTTCCAAAACACCCTTTCTAGACAAGTATAAAGCCACCCAAGTGACTACAATAGGCATAGAAAGTCCACATAACAACACCGGGGAAGCGCGAGTGCTTTCTATCCATCCTTCCCAACTTTTGGAACCATGATTAAAGCCTACTAGTCTATTCGAATCCCCAAGGCTCAGGACCTCATCTGTTGAAGTAGGCATCTACATCAGTACTCACATACACCAAACATCTCTAAAGGTTGTCCTAAACTCCCTCCACAACAACCAGGTACAACCTCAAGCATCAAAGTCCAATCCCACAACACCATTGATGAGCAATACTCCAACCACTCTTCGAGACTTTGGCATCACAAATCCAATACAAGGCATAAGAACTACTGGCATAAGTAGTAGATTGAGTTGTCCCCAGCCCATAATATGTTACTTATAATATACTCCTTCGTGGTTATGCGATCCCACCATATCATCAAGTAAACCGACCCTCTTGGCCCATTGACGGATAACCTGACAATGTTGGAACATGTGGTTCTATCATAAACCTCACCTTATTGGTTGAGTGGGTCGACTAAGTATTCGGGTTGACGACTGACTAAAATGATGGTTGACCATGTCTGCTTAAGGATCCCCAAACCACATTTCATGGATAGGTGCATCCAACTTCACCCAAGCTTATTAGTTTGGTCCATGACCAAACCTATTTATAGAAAATCCTTGTGTTCAATCTATTATCATATCATAAGATGATTATCAAGAGATCTATTTCTCTCTCATGAAGCAACTCATACTTCATTGCTACGATATATTTAGATACCACCTTTGATATGGGATCCGTTCTTCTCTACGCTCAATCCCTGTCCCAACATGGTGTCAGAGCTATTAGTTCTTTGATCCAGGGTTCAAATAGAATAAGAATGATACCACGGTGAAGCTGTTCGATCTATGAATTTGTTCCTTTGAGTGAAGAACTGTCAATGTCTTGATCTGGGTTATCAAGAGTTTTCTAAATCCACCCATATGGATTGATTGAGGGTTCCTCCAATTGATATCGACAAAGTTCTACCCAGATCCTTGCTATGATTTCTCTGTTGAATCCACTTGAATTTGTCTAGGGTTTCTTGAGTTTTCGCACACTAGTTTCCCTTGATCAACTCGATGGGAGAGTACTTGACCACCGACTAGACTCATGCGTGAATTCCCTAGCTCGACCTCTCATCTCACGATTTGCATATCCTCTTTCTTGGATGCAACTCAACCCAACTTCCAAAGGAAGGTTATATTGCGTATTGATCGAATGGATGAAGCCCACACTCTTGAAAATGAATTTGACTTGACCAACATAGGAGTTTCTTGGTGTTTGTTGACTTGAGAAGAGGCATTAAAATATGACATACAAGAAAAAAAAACTTTCCCACATCTTGAATGACGAATATAAAACCTCGAGGATTTGACTCCTTGGCCGACCCAACTTCTTACTTATCGACTGAAGATAGACCGAATGTTTTTGACTTGGATGCACACCGAACTGGCTAGGGTTTGACCTGAGTTCAATTTGGCATATTTGAAACCCTCAACTGGTGTTCATTTATTGACTCAACCCAGCTAGTGCCCTTTTGCACTCGACCTCTCATCGTTTGACCAACAGTGTATTGACTCAATTGAAGTATCCATTGACTCGATCCTCTTCACTGATTCTTGACTGAGTCAAATATTTCTCAAGTTCGACTTGTGAGACTAGACAACGAAATTTTTTATATTTTCATATTCAATTCGTTTTTGTATATGTGTCTCTTTTTATTGCATTCTTGTTGTGTTGTGGTGGACTGGATGCTCCACTCCATGATTTATTTCCAACTTAAGTTCAATCGACCAATAGTTTATACAAGTGTATGCTGGGGATTGGTGGTTTCTTCGCCTGGATGACCAAATGTGTGAGTTTTACATTCTATGTGTGCATGCATAGCCTTGATTTATTATACCAGTGAATTTTTTTTGTGTAAGTCGAGTGGTAAGCTAGATGTACCTCTTGTTGTGGTCGAATTTTTGTCCACCCTCTTTTTTCTTTGAGAACGCTTATTGCCTTGGAATTTTCCCTCCATCAACGATGGGCATGTTGGATGAAGATGAATCTCTAATGCTTCAAAAACGATAAGAGATTCATGAGAATAAGGTCATCGCCTTGGAATAATCTCATAGCCGACTTCATGCAAAAGTCACTTCCTTGCAGACTATCGTTGCATGATTGCAGACGAAGAATCAATGAATGAGAAATGAATTGGAGATAACCTATACCCAACTAGAAGATGAGGCTACCATCTTTTAAACTAGCCTTTTGCAGTAGTTTGATGAAAAACCTAGGAATATTTTTAACCCATAACAGACAATGGAAATCATTTTTCAAGATCCGATGAATGATTTTGGAGATAAAACCGATCTTGTCGATGATCTTGTGAAGGAGGTGAAAACCCTTTCTCTTGAAAATGATGCCTTGAAGATAGAAAATGTGGGACTGAAAAATTAGTTAAAGACTACAGAAAACGTGTTTCAAAATGCTGTGATTGAGCACTCCATAAGGATTACTGCATTGAGGAACAACGCCAAAATATTTTTCCATACTCTTGTAGACAAATTTGAGGAAAAGTCCAACCTTATTGAAGAATTAGAGGAAGAAGAAAAATCCCTTCCTCATAAAACATTAAACATGGATGTCAACCAATTGATGGAAGCTAATGCCCAGTTGAGTAATGACATTTCCCACTTGCACGCCTCCATTGATGAGCTTTGGGATGAAGCTAATCCTCTCTAAGAATATAACAATTGAATTTTTGACGAATATAAGACATTGAAGGAAGATTATGATGCCATATTGTTGCAACTGACTGAGAAGGATGAGACTCTCTAGGGCTTCCAGGACTACAAATAGAACCTTGAAGAACAAGTTCACCAATTGCATACTATTGAACATAATGTCGAGACAACTATGGAGAAGAAGATTGTTGTTGTTGTGTTGCTAGGCTCACCTATTTCTTCTTCCACCATTGCTGCTAGTCTATCTATTTATGAGAATAATGATGATGTTTTTGAGCTGCCAGTATCACTCATTTATTCTCCACCCTCTAATGCTCCTTGTAATCCAGATGTTGTTGATTTATTCTTTAAAACTAATTATTGTGTTGTTTCTCCTAGCTTTGAAAAACAAACTACAAATATAGGATCTCGACTTTTCAACAAGATGGGATATATTGGAGGAGGAAATGGGAAGAATGGATAGGATATTGATGCTCCTATTATGCCTGATATGATGACACCAAGAACATGTCTTGGATATGATGCTATTGTTGCCTCCTTTCCTACACCTTTCCTTGCTGCAAATAGGGAAGTCTTTTTCGTTGCAGGTGGATTTCATACTAATTTTACGGAAGATCAATCTACTAAACTGATTGATGAAATGGTTGTTTCGAACATGCCCAAATATCATACTATTGCTAATGAAATTGTTTATGATATATCGAGTTGTTCTACTCCTACGAGTGCACTAGACTTTGAGCCTCTTGATCAAATAACACAAAAATCCGTGCCTTATTGTCATACTTGTCATAAGAATCAAAGAAATGGAAATCATGTTTTCATATATTTTCAGAAGAGATGTGACAAACAGAACTCTGGAACAACATTAACTACTAGGATTGACTGTGGTTGGATTAATGAGTGGTCATGGGCGCATCTGACCAAATATTTGAAGACTTCATACCATTGTGTATTGTCACCTATACGAATGTGCAATTCTCGTCTTCATTACTGATTGTTTGTAGTGGTCAACCACATGATCAACCCGACTTGATAATTGATTGGAGTTTGTCTGAGATATTTGTTGACTGGGATTCGACCTGACTTGACAATTGATTGGAGGTGTTTTCGACTGCATATTTGTCGACTAAGTTTCAACTAGTTATTGTCCATATATTAGTGTTATCGATGAATATCTATTGATGATGCTTTGATCCTTCAACTGTTTAAGGGGGGGAGTAATTGAATTTTCTAATGTGGAGACCTAACTGATGTACTTGGAATTGATGAGATTGAATGAACCATGTTTGACTATGTTGTTGGGAGATGCACTTCTTCTTATTATACCTGATTCAGAGACTGTTTGGATACAAAGACTGTCTAGCTTGGAAAATATTCTTGGATTGACAAAGAATGATTATATTGGTGAATTCTTGTCTAGTCGACTAATCAACTGCCTGATGCTGTCTTGTTGTCTAGTCGACTGAACAAATGGGATCATGTTTTGGAATCATATTTTTCAACCATTTTGCAATGGATGATTGCTCTTTTGTCCTTGATACATGTTGATGGTGATCATACTTCCTTAGGAGTGTTGATGTACCATCTTGTGATAAGATTTTGCAATCAGAACAAATTCAGGGGGGAAAACTACGAAATTTGTTTTCCTCCAAGATGAGTTTACGGGGGGGTGTTGTAACATGCAGTTCCATAGTAAACCTCGCCTTGTTTATTTATTGGGTCAATCACCAAATAAATTGGTGGTTGGACATGTCCACTTAATGATCCATGATCCATGTTTCATGGACAGGTGCAACCAACTTCACCCGAGCTTATTGGTTTGGTCCATGACCAAACCTATTTATATACGATACTTGTGATTGGTCTATTATTAGATCATAATATCATCAGATCATTATTAGGAGATCTATTTTTCTCTCATGGAGCAACTCATTCTTCATTGCTACAGTGTCTTTAGACACCACCTTTTATCTCATATCCGTTCTTCTCTACATTCAATCCTTGTCTCGACAAACAATCACTACCTCACAGCATGCAACCAATGCGTTAGTTATCATCATAATATTGACATATTATAGAAATAATCTGCATGTTAACTCTCGCATTTCATTATGAAAATACAACATTATTGTCATAACTACATGCTCACGCATGTCATCATAAAACATCTTAGCATAAATATTTCCATGTCATTACATGATATCATCACATTAGGAGATACTATCATAAGCAATATATCACATATTTATCAAAGACAAAAACCCTTCATCAACATAATTAAATGGAATCACATAGCATCATATGTAAATACCACAAGCTCAAGAACACATAAAGAAATAAAACATCATGGAAAAAATCAAGCCCCTAGCTTACAATATTAGGAATACTAGCTATCATATCTAATGCAAGGAATATCATTAAAACATCCATCTAGCACATGGATCTACTTATTTAAGTTTGTCATCCCAAGCTAACTCTCAAGGGTCATCAATACAATGAGTTCCATGTGATTTATCCCGATACTAATTTTTTCTTGATTATCATTTCCTCTTATTTCAACAAGAAGGTTGACATTTTATGGGATATGTATAGTCACCCTATCATTGTGCTAACTTTTACGTCTATTTTCGTTATTGACTATCACATTAACCCCCATCATCTAGAACCACAATCTCTAGTTATTGGAATACAAGATTCTTATTCTTCAAGATAGGTTTTTACTCATTAATCCATATTCAATGTATAATTGATTTCACTTTTGTTACAACTCAACAATATGAATCTCACAATTCAAATTATTCCATTGCTTTGGAACTAAATACCACCTATATTGCTCAAATACTGCCTCTTATGAATAAAAATATTTGAAGAGACTCTAATGGCTAGTATACACTCCATGCCATACTTTGGAAACAATAAGTACACACATAGAAAATGAAGCTCACTAAATTACAAAGTAATTCTCAATATGCCTCTAAATTCTCTTTTTATGATTTTCAATCCAATAGTCACATCACTCAAGAAAAATCACAATCTTATTCAACACTATCAAATGAGAATTTTCCCAAATACTGCAAAGCAAAAAATCAAGGCACAACTCTCCTTCTCCTCCCAACAGTTACTAAAGTATTAGAAAGATATAGTGCTCCTTCTCTTTCTCACTCAAATTACAAAAGTGTGAGAAATGTCCCGTGCCCCATCTGCTCCTCTTTCAAATGACACAAGTGTGAGAAAGGAACACTATGAATAATGCATTGATTAATCAAAATTTAGCATATACTTTCTATGAACAATTGATGCATCCCTCGATGATTCCAATGAACAATTTTTAATTGCTCTAATATAATCATTCCAACCACCAACATTTATTGTGATTTCCTTTGATTCATGTAATTTCCTTTCATTTAGTAACATTTCAATTTCAAAGTTTAGAATGTGTTCATTTTATTTTTCTCATGATAGTAGCCATCTCAAATGCTCAT